>CAUYPO010009110.1:0-16979 GCA_963574435.1 Cheirogaleus major
CTTTAAGCTATGCTGGACCTCAGTTTCTTCATCTGCAAATTGGGGGTATTCATGCTTATCTCATAGACCTGTAATCAAGGTTAAATGAAATAAGACATCCAGAGTCTTTGAAGAGTCCTGGACGATGGTAGGTGCTCAATACGTGTTTGCACGCTCCCCTGACACCGGCAGCTAAAAGTCTACCTAGAATCAGACCTCCACTCAGAAGACAGACCAGGCTCAAGAAGGGAACCCAGGGTCTGGTCACTTTTTGTTTCCAACTTTGGTTCTAGGCCAAGGCTGGATTTGCCTCCAGGTCAATGCAGCCTGGCCCCAGGACCTGAGAGAGTAGCCGGATTGGTTACCCACACCCAGGATGGAGGGAATAGCAGTGGGTTGGATTCTAGATCAGAAGGGGTCCAATCTCCTGCGGAAAGGGGCCCGGGAGCCACAGAGATCTATTTATGCAATAAACACTCGCTGGGCACCCATCCCGTGCTAGGGGCGCAACGGTGAGCAAGGCAGGCCTCTAGCTGGAGAGAGCCTTCCACGTGATGCGGTCAGGACCATGACAGAAGGAAGCATGGGTACTATAAGAGCCTAAAGCCAGCCCCTTGGCCAGCCGGGGGTGGGGAGGTTTTGGAGAAGCCTTCTGTAGGAGGTGACTGAACTTGAGTCTTGAAGAACAAGTAGAAGGTGTCTGAGAGAGGAGCCATGAGAAGGGGTGGCATGTCAGGGTAACTTCAACCCGAGACGTTTGTGCACAGCGGGTAAGTGGGGTGACAGCAAGAGAAGCCAGGTGAAGGGGCCAGGCCAGGTCACAGAAGGTCTTGCCTGTAGGGCTGAGGAGCTAAAGACCCAGGCTTTTTAACCCCACTGCCTCCTCCTGGGCAGCTCCACCAGGCTGTTGGGAAGGGGAGAGCCCCTCCCTCCAGGGTGGGGAAGTTGACAAAAACTAAAGCAGAACCCCCACCCAGGATGCCTAGGCACAGGGCCATCCCCGCTTCCCCAGCCTGCCTGCCTGGATACGGGGTCAGGTCCACTGTCTGTCAGCCTCTAGAGTCCCGGGGTGCCCACCCCAGATTTCAGAAGCTGCACTTGTTTCCGGCACCCCCTACTTACCTCCTGCCTGCACCGCTAGAGAAATTTCTGGAAACTCTCATTTTATCCTCCATTTACCCAAGGGAGTCAAAAAGGAAGGGAGGAAAGAGATAAGAAAGGGTAGAGGGCCTCTTACACATCTCTCTGGGCTCAGGACTCTGACGGTGACGAGAACTCCAGCCCATCCACTCTCCTTCTGTCCCAGAGGAACACATGCATGGGTACATGTGCACACACACGCTTCCTCTTCCTCCCTGAAGACTCCTGGTCACTCACCCCACGAGCAGGTCATAGGAAAGGACACGAAAGCCGTAAGGACGGCAGGACACAACCCAAGAGCGCTGGCCTTGGCCATGCCTTCTGCAGCTCCCTGGGCTCCCTGAGTCACAAAGCCCGGGAGGAGGGGGAAGATGCTGCTTCCGGGCCGCCTCCTTACCTCTGCCTCCTCTTCTTCCAGGGCTGCCCCTGACAGGCGTGGCCATGCGTGAGCCCGCCCCACCCCGGTGGGCAAGGACGAGGAGCGGCACCCAGGAGGGCCAGAAGCGATGCCGCACCGTCTCCGTGTAGAATGACTGCCCTGGGAGGGCGGCTCCCCAGGCCCTGGCAGGGCTGCTGACGCTCGGCCTGCAGAGCACTGAGAGCAGGACTCCGGACTCTTCCTGTGGATGCTCCCCTGCCCTGCTGCTCCACCATGAGGCTCCTGGTGGCCCCTCTCTTGCTAGCGTGGGTGGCTGGTGCCACTGCCGCTGTGCCTGTGGTACCCTGGCGCGTGCCCTGCCCCCCTCAATGTGCCTGCCAGATCCGGCCCTGGTATACGCCCCGCTCATCCTACCGCGAGGCCACCACCGTGGACTGCAACGACCTGTTCCTGACGGCGGTGCCGCCGGCACTCCCTGCAGGCACGCAGACCCTGCTACTGCAGAGCAACAGCATCGTCCGCGTGGACCAGAGTGAGCTCGGCTACCTGGCCAACCTCACGGAGCTGGACCTGTCCCAGAACAGCTTCTCGGATGCCCGAGACTGTGATTTCCACGCCCTGCCCCAGCTGCTGAGCCTGCACCTGGAGGAGAACCAGCTGACCCGGCTGGAGGACCACAGCTTTGCGGGGCTGGCCGGCCTGCAGGAACTCTATCTCAACCACAACCAGCTCTACCGCATCGCCCCCCGCGCCTTCGCGGGCCTCGGCAACCTGCTGCGGCTGCACCTCAACTCCAACCTGCTGAGGGCCATCGACAGCCGCTGGTTCGAGATGCTGCCCAACCTGGAGATCCTCATGATCGGCGGCAACAAGGTGGACGCCATCCTGGACATGAACTTCCGGCCGCTGGCCAACCTGCGCAGCCTGGTGCTAGCAGGCATGCACCTGCGGGAGATCTCCGACTACGCCCTGGAGGGGCTGCAGAGCCTGGAGAGCCTCTCCTTCTATGACAACCAGCTGGCCCGGGTGCCCAGGCGGGCACTGGAGCAGGTGCCCGGGCTCAAGTTCCTAGACCTGAACAAGAACCCACTGCAGCGGGTAGGGCCGGGGGACTTCGCCAACATGCTGCACCTCAAGGAGCTGGGGCTGAACAACATGGAGGAGCTGGTCTCCATCGACAAGTTCGCCCTGGTTAACCTTCCCGAGCTGACCAAGCTGGACATCACCAACAACCCGCGGCTGTCCTTCATCCACCCCCGCGCCTTCCACCACCTGCCCCAGATGGAGACCCTCATGCTCAACAATAACGCTCTCAGTGCCTTGCACCAGCAGACGGTGGAGTCCCTGCCCAACCTGCAGGAGGTGGGTCTCCACGGCAACCCCATCCGCTGCGACTGCGTCATCCGCTGGGCCAATGCCACGGGCACCCGTGTCCGCTTCATCGAGCCACAGTCCACCCTATGTGCGGAGCCGCCGGACCTCCAGCGCCGCCCGGTCCGCGAGGTGCCCTTCCGGGAGATGACGGACCACTGCCTGCCCCTCATCTCCCCCCGCAGCTTCCCCCCCAGCCTCCAGGTGGCCAGCGGGGAGAGCACGGTGCTGCACTGCCGCGCGCTGGCCGAGCCGGAGCCCGAGATCTACTGGGTCACTCCAGCCGGGCTTCGACTGACGCCTGCCCATGCGGGCAGGAGGTACCGGGTGTACCCTGAGGGGACGCTGGAGCTGCGGCGGGTGACGGCGGAAGAGGCAGGACTATACACCTGTGTGGCCCAGAACCTGGTGGGGGCAGACACTAAGACGGTCAGTGTGGTTGTCGGACGGGCCCTCCTCCAGCCAGGCAGGGACGAGGGACGGGGTCTGGAGCTCCGGGTGCAGGAGACCCACCCCTACCACATCCTGCTATCTTGGATGCCCCCACCCAACACGGTGTCCACCAACCTCACCTGGTCCAGCGCCTCCTCCCTCCGGGGCCACGGGGCCACCGCCCTGGCCCGCCTGCCCCGCGGCACACACAGCTACAACATCACCCGCCTCCTTCAGGCCACGGAGTACTGGGCCTGCCTGCAAGTGGCCTTTGCTGATGCCCATACCCAGTTGGCCTGTGTATGGGCCAGGACTAAAGAGGCCACTCCTTGCCACAGAGCCTTAGGGGACCAGCCTGGGCTCATCGCCATCCTGGCTCTCGCTGCCCTCCTGCTGGCAGCTGGGCTAGCGGCCCACCTTGGCACGGGCCGACCCAGGCAGAGGGCGGGGGGGCGCCCTCTCCTTCCAGCCTGGGCTTTCTGGGGCTGGACAGCCCCCTCTGTGCGGGTGGTGTCTGCACCCTTTGTCCTGCCCTGGAATCCAGGGAAGAAGCTGTCCAGATCCTCGCAAGGGGAGGCGCTGTCACCACCATCGTCTCGTAACTCCTGAAGCTCAGCCAGAGAAATGACTAGGACTACTTTTCACCAAAAGGGAAGCAATCTGGGCCAGACGCCCTGCCAGGAAAGTGACATGGACCACGTGCTTGAGGCCTGGCAGCTGGACCAAGACAGACGGGGCTTTGTGGCCCCCAGGGGTGCTCCTGTGGCCTCCAAAAAGCTGCCCTTTCCTTCTGGGCTGCTCTGCTGCCGCTCGGAGGAACGTCGACCAGGAACGGGAAGGACTCTGGTACAAGCCTCCTGCCTCCCATTGTCGACCTGCCCAGAGGCTCCTGGGCCTGCTTGGTTGTCCCCTGCGTGTCCCCGGGCCCCGGCGCGCAGGATGCAGCCCTGCTTCTCTTTGTCTGTACAGTGCAGTTGCCTGCTTCTTCCCCTCCTGGGCAAGGGCTGAAGGAGGCCTCTCCTCTCCATCTCGGGGACCACCCTCACTGTGGCAGGGACCCCCAGCCACATCTGAAGGACATTTGGGGAGAGGGACGCCCAGGAACGCCTGGTCTCGGCAGCCCGGCTCGGCACTCCGAAGTGGACTTTCTATAGGCAATTTTGTACCTTTGTGGAGAGATGTGTCACCTCCCCCGACCCAATTCACTCTTTTCTCCTGTTTTGTAAAAAATAAAAATAAATAATAATAATAATACGGGGGGAAGGAAATGAAAGGAAAATAATCCTCTGAACACTGAGTCTCACTGACGAGGTCTCTGCTCTGGCATCTCGTCAAAGCCTGGGGTGACAGGGGGCGGCTGGGGTACCGTAAGAGGGAGAACAGGGACGTGGCGAAAGAGGGGACAGTTTTTCCTTTTTGGGCTTGGATTCTGGCCTCTGGCCCTGCTCTCGGTCCCCAGACGCGGCCGTGGTGGCCAGAGCAGGGGGGAGGGAGGCAGAGCAGGAGGCCAGGAGAGGGGTGGGCGAGAACAATGGAGACCAACCCAGAGAAGGAGGGAGAACGGAAATTTCCATCAGCAAGGCTTGTCGCCCCTTCTCCCTCTCTGATAAGCAATTAACATGCCAGAGCATAGGAAGCACTTCCCAGCCTATTTCTAATTAAACAAACCCAAGAGGCAGAGTCATGCCGAGAATTGCAAATCATCAAGACAGCAAGAACTTTGGCTCGCTGGGGCAGGAGGGGGCAGGGGTGATGGAGGATTTGGGGAGGGGAGGGCTGTGGGATAAGGAACTTGCCGCATTTATCTTTCTGTTCCATTTTAGTCTAATTTGCAACGAGCCCGGCTTGCTCTTGCGGTGCACCTCACATGAAGAGGAGCAGCTGCTGGGAGCCGTCAGAGCTGAGGGCAGGGGGTGGCTGTGGGCCAACGGAGGGGGCGGCGCCGGAGCCAGAGGGCACCAGGCAACAGCACGTGTTCCTGAGATGGGCTGGAGAAAAGGACGGGTTCCCCGGGACCGACTGAAAGCGACACACGAGCCCGAGGGTCCCCCCAAATGTCCCAGAACGCATGTACCGACTTGTCGGAGGCAGAGCCCAAGACGCCATCAAGACTGCAAATGTACACACAGGTGGAAGCCAGACCGGTGACAGCCCAGGCCCCCCAGACCTAGAAACAGAACACTCGCCCGAGGCCAGGGGGCAGTGCCCCTCTCCCTGGAAGCGCACAGGGAGCGGGGCTCTCAGCACAGCCAGGGGAGAAGCCACCTTCCCCTAGTGCCGGGTTCTCACACTTTAGCTGCATCAGAATCACCCCCAGGGCTTGTTAGACACAGATGGCCAGGCTCACCCCCAGCTTCTGACCTGCGAGAGCTGGGCGGGGCCGAGACCGGCATCTCTAACACGTTTCCAGGTGACGCTGATGTTCATAGACTCCGGACAACACTGAGAACCACGGGGCGGAGGCCTGCGGTTAGGGGTTAGGACTTCCCGCTCCTCCTGCTCCGGCCTCAGCTTTCTTACAGACCACCGCAGTGTAGGGTGCAGCTCCAGAAGAGAGTTGGGATGGGACTGGGGGACGGTCCCTCTGCTGCTCCCCACTCTCCTGGTGGGTTGCTCAGCTCCCCCCCCCATTCCAGGGACCCACTGCCCTGAGGTCCGCAGCCACATGCACGAGTGCTTTTCCCAGGGGTGCGTTCCTGGGGGTGGGGAAGGCAGAGATGCTTCCTCCACCCACACACGTGCTCCTCTTTTCCTGTGGCGCCCAGCTAGACAC
Organism: Cheirogaleus major; assembly: GCA_963574435.1. Classification (NCBI taxonomy): domain Eukaryota; kingdom Metazoa; phylum Chordata; class Mammalia; order Primates; family Cheirogaleidae; genus Cheirogaleus; species Cheirogaleus major. Next base: position 6,075 of record CAUYPO010009110.1, read on the forward strand.
CCCGACACCCCACAGGGCTCTTGCCCAGTGAGCTTTAGGGTCGTCACAGCCATGCTCTACGCAGCCCTGCCAATGGCCTGGAGCTGGCCCGCTGTGGTTTAGCCTGTCCTCCGTCCCCCGTGATCCGGAAGCTCTGCGGTGGGGAGAGGTGGGGCAGGGCCTGCGCTGATCGTGGAAAACTAGAGTCACCTCGCCTTTCCGCTCAGAAGGTCTGCAGTTGCTGCCTTTCTCGGCTGGCCCACATGACTCGGAGAAGCAAGGTGCTGTTCCCTTAAATAAGCACCCAGGGCCCTGTAGGAGCCTGCAGAGCCCTGTGATGGTCTCGCATCTCCACCTCCACCGCCACCCAGAACTTCCCAAAGAGCCCCGTGCCCGGTCGATAGCAGCCGAAAGACTTGTAAATGTACCTGCAGTTGGAAAGGAAGGGTTCCCAACCCCCTGGGACCACTTGCTGCCTTGGATCTCTTTGCTACCTCCATTTCCCTCGGACTCCTCGGTTACAGACAGGAAACCCAGAGAAGGATTGGGAGACGCCAGCCCCTGGGGACGGGAAGAAATCACGCAACCCTGAGGATGCCGCTCCGGCTCCCAGGCTCCCGTGCCTGGTTCTTCACGGGCTGCTGCATCTCAGCCGCCGTGGGGCTCACAGCTGCTTGAGCCCCTGAACCTGAATCCCTTCTTCTGGGGGGCAAAGGTCAGTGATGGAGATTTCATCTGTCTTTCAACTGAATTCCCAGGTCCTGAACCATTTGACTACACCGGAGGAGTCAGGTGGGGTGGGGAAAGGAAGGTGGCTCATGACGTCTTTTCTCCTGCAAAGACAGGTGACACTGCAGGGACAGAGCCAGTTGGGGATGGGGAGAAAAAGGCACTTTGTGGGTTGCTATGTCGGGGAATGGCTAGAAGCCAAGCAGCTGAGAGTGAGCAGCCTCTCCCCGGTACAGAGCTGGACACCTGGCTCAGGTGTGTTTCCAGCCAGGGAAAGACGGTGGGACCATCCCCTCCGCTCGTCACAGCTCCATGTATCTATTAACACAGCCTAAGGTGGCATCCGAAGGCTTAGCTTCCACACCAGACCAGGCGTGCGGGCAGCAACACATGCTGGGTTTAGAGCAAACAAGACAGCTGTTAAGCCTGGTCTCTTCTGTACACTCAGACTGTTTTTTCCTTTTAATCCTAAGTAGAAAATAGTATTTATTTCTGTTTAAATTTTAAACTGCTACTTAGGACCTATCATTTCTTTTTCTTTCTCTCTCTTTCTCTCTTTCTCTCTTTCTTTCTTTCCTTCCTTCCTTCCTTCCTTCCTTCCTTCTTTCTTTTCTTCTTTCTTTCTTTCTTTCTTTCTTCTTTCTTTTCTTTCTTTCTTCTTTCTTTCTTTCTTTCTTTCTTTCTTTCTTTCTTTCTTTCTTTCTTCTTTCTTTCTTCTTTCTTTCTTTCTTTCTTTCTTTTCTTTTACTTCTGCCAGCTGAAACTAGTTGATCCTTCATATCTTTCTAAAGCTTTAGAAAAAGATTTCTAATTTGGATTCTGATTTCTTCTGAAAAGGCTCTGCTAAAAGGTCACGATGCGATCAGCCTGAAGGAATAAGTATATTCTCTCTAAGGAAATGGCTCGTGTGGCTCTGAGGGAAAAAAGACTTTTAAGAGAAGGGACTCTGAGTATAATTGTCTATTGTGCACAGAAGAACTTCTGTCATGCACGGATTCTATAAAGTATTCATTCGTTCATTCCCTCAAGTTTTATTGATGCCTACTATATGCTGTGTGCTGTGTTAGGCACCAGGAATACCCCAGTAAAAAAAGAAATCAGGCCGGACGTGGTGGCTCATACCTGTAATCCTAGCACTCTGGGAGATCAAGCAGGAGGATCACTTGAGGTCAGGAGTTCAAGACGAGCCTGAGCAAGAGCAAGATCCCGTCTCTACTAAAATATGGTAGAAAAAATTAGCCAGGCATGGTGGCTTGTACCTGTAGTCCCAGCTACTCAGGAGGCTGAGGTAAGAGGATCGGTTGAGTCCAGGAGTTGGAGGCTGCAGTGAACTATGATGACACCACTGCACTCTAGCCAGGGTGACAGAGTAAGACCCTGTCTCAAAAAAAAAAGAAAGAAAGAAAAGGAAATTGAACCCCCTCCTTAACCCCCTCCTTTCATTTTAAAAAAAAGAAAAACAAAAAAAGAAATCAGATATAGACTTTGTCTTCATGGAGCTTAAATTCTGAGGAAAGAAACATCCACTAAATAAATATATTAATACATACATATAAAAACAAGTATAAAAAACATATATAACTATATGCATACATACATATATATTTAACTAAATTTTGGTAAGTGCTATGAAGAACTAGGTACTCAGAAAAGAAAAGACCGATCAGGTCTCTCTGAGGAATCTGCTAGATGTTAGAGTGGATGTAAGCAGACCAGGTAGGAAGCTACTGCAGCTGTCTAGGTGGGAGCTGACTTGAATGAGGGTGATGCTAGGGGAAAGAGAAGTGAGTGAATCCAAGAGAGGCTGGAGGTAGAACTGACAAGGTCATTGTCTGGATCTGGAAAGTCAGAGAGCAGATGCATTAAAGGTGACTCCCAAGTCTCAGGAGCAGGCAGGTGGCTGGGCTGCTGTGGTTGCTGTTTCCCAAGGTGGAGAAGGCTTGGGGAGAAAGAGGTTTTGGAGGAGGGGATGGTGGACAGAAGAGTTCAGCGAGGCTGAACTCTTGGCTTGTCGTGAAGCCAAGCCCAGCCTGGTAACACATCACCTGTATTACTTCCCATTTTTGCCTCACTCCATTTCATACTCCCAATGCCTTGGGTTTGCACCCACCCCCAATAAAACATCAGCATTTAGTTCTTGTTTTTAGGCTCTATTTTCTAGGTGATTTGAGGAGGACATTAGACATGGGCATGACTCTCTTCCTCCCACCTATCCCAGGATGACTCTCCTCCTCCCACCTATCCCAGGATGACTCTCCTCCTCTCACCTATCCCAGGACAACCAAGCACCAGATATTAAGGGGCCTATCCTGCCCTACTCTCCTTTGGGGTCCAGGGGCGAATGACTATCCTGGTAACTCTGCCAGGTAGTTTAGAACTGGCTGAGTTTCTGGACTCAGCAGACCATTTTACTGGCCAGCAAGACAAGAACTTGAGCCAGGCTATCCAGTCAGCTTAGATCCCAACCACGGTCTGTCTGCTCCAGAGGTAGTCTCTCACCTAAGGGATGGCACCTTCTCTAGGTGTTTCCTGAACCCAGTCAAGTTCAGAAAACCAAGCACGGCCAGGTGATGGTCCCAGAGAGATTAATCAGGTCTAGTTTCTGTGCTCAAGGGACCATCTTGGTCTAGGGGCTGAAGTCCCCCTAGAAGCAGTGGCCATGGGGAGGAGATGCCACTAAAGGGGAGGGTCAGAAAGGCTTTCTGGAGGAGGTGACCCTGGAGCCCACTAGGAGAGTGTGACATCTGGTAATCCCTCACATGTTGAAATAAACTGAGCAGGTGACTGAAGCGGGAAGAGGATTCTAGGCAGAGAATACTGGACCTGGCAACTGCTCAGAGGAGAGTCAGCCTGCAAGTTTGCATTCTTCAGCAAATATTTTCTGAGCTCACATTACAGAGAGCACTGAGGCTGTGGGGACCCGTGGTGAGGAGCACAGAGACAACTAAGGGGTGTGTCAGGGAAGACAGACCTCTCAAGGAGGTGCCTGAGTCAGACCTGAAGGATTCACAAGGGTTAGCCTACCTCCCATATCTTGCACATATACCCTTGCTCATGGTCTCTGCTGGACACTAAGGATTCAGAGGTGCATGACGGCCCCCTGCCTCTGTTGTGGAGCAGAAAGGTCATGTACAAAATTCTGAATGTGCTCAGTGCTGCCAAGGAGAGGGGCCAGCCCTCTGTAGGCTCGAGCTTATTCTGGGCCACTGGGGAAGCCCCACAGCCTTGGCTGTGCCTGCCTCCACCCTCCTACCCCTATCCTGATCCCATTCTGCTTGGCTGCCTTGGTCTGTGTCGCTAGTGGCCCCAGTGTACCACAGGTGGACGTCCAGGTGCCTTCTACTCGAGCTCCAAGTGAGGGGAGTGGGCATGGTTTAAAAAACAGGGGCAGAGGGGACTTATTTGTGACCCATTCACTGGCCCCAAGGATTGAGGTCTTGAGTACCCAACATCTCTGTCATTCCCCCCCCCCCGGGCACCAGGTCTTGTCCATAGAGCAGGCCATCTCAGGTTTGATGGGCCATGGCTGGTTTCTGTCCCCCACCCCACCTGGCTCACATACAGCCCTACGGGTGGGGTCAGCAGACCAGACTACTTGTTGGAACGCAAGATGAGAAGTCTGGTTGGTGACTTTTGCTGAGGAATGGACATGGACAGGAACCAGAGTGGGCAAGGGTGTGCGATGTGTGCTGGCGCTATAATGGTGGGCAGAACAGGTCCCTGTTCTTGTGGAGGTCACAGTCTGTTGGAGGAGAGATGTTATTGGAAACGTACCAAATGCTGGGAGGACAAATATAAGGCATGGGGTTTAGGAAGGCATTTTTTGGAAAGTGTGGTTTGAGTTCAGAGTCAAAGATAACTGGAAGTTAGGCAGGTAAAGGAGGTGAGGTGGTGATTGGAGGAGAAATAAATCTGTCCTTATCTAGAGATTACCCTATGCTAGGCAATGCTAAACCTTTCTCAGTGTCACCCACGGTGGGATAGTGGATGGATAAGACATGTGGACTCACAAGTAAGACTAGCAGATTTTGAACCCTGCCTCTGCCGTTTTCTGGCTGTGTGGCCTTGGGCAACTTACTCCTCTCTCTGTTGCTTGTGATAGCAAGGGAGTGGGGAGATAGATTCAAGCTGAAGAGAGATAAGGTTAACCACATTTAAAAGTGTTTTCCTTGGGCCAGGCTTGGTGGCTCATACTTCTAACCCTGGTACTTTGGAAGGCCCAGGTGGGAGAATCCCTTGAGCTTAGGAGTTTGAGAGTTCGACACCAGCCTGAGCAAGAGTGAGATCCACTCTCTCTATCTCTACTAAAAATAGAAAAATTATCCAGTCATCGTGGCTTGCACCTGTAGTCCCAGCTACTGGGGAAGCTGAGGCAGGAGGATCCGATCCCTTGAGCCTAGGAGTTTGAGGTTGCTGTGAGCTATGATGATGCCACTGCACTCCACCTGGGGCAACCGAGTGAGACTCTGTCTGAAAAAAAAAGTGCTGTCCTTGGCTGTGGTGCCATGTTAGGATTTTTTTTTTCTTGAAACAGAGTCTCACTCTGTTGCCCAGGCTAGAGTGCCGTGGCATCAGCCTAGCTCACAGCAACCTCAGACTCCTGGGCTCAAATGATCCTCCTGCCTCAGCCTCCAGGGTAGCTGGGACTACAGGCATGTGCCACCATGCCCGGGAAGTTTTTTCTATATATCTTTAGTTGTTCAGCTAATTTCTTTCTATTTTTAGTAGAGACGGGGTCTCGCTCTTGCTCAGGCTGGTCTCGAACTATCAAACTCCTGACCTTAAGTGATCCTCCCACCTTGGCCTTCCAGAGTGCTAAGATTACAGGCGTGAGCCACCGTGCCTGGCCGCCATGTTGGGATTGAATTAGAGCAGAGTTTAAGGGAGATGAAGGGATTTTAGTGTTTCAGGTGAGTCAAGGTGGGTTGAGCCAGGGTGAGACCATGGAAGTAGGCAGAAGTAGAAAGTGGTAATTAATTGGATTTTGTTGGTGAGGGAGTGGTCAAGGGTGACTCCCAGGTTTCTGGCTTGTGTTATTATAAGTAATACAGAAGAAGAATGAATGAACATTTATTTTCCATTTATTATGATATCTATCATACATGCGAAAGTATTTTGTATTAACATATATTCAATTTGAATAAAGAGAATAAAAATAAATACTTATTTATCCCTTAGGTCACTTGAGAAAAAGAATTCATTAATACATTTAAAACCTTTGAGTTCCTTGTCTTTCTCCCCATAGGTAACCACTGTCCTGAATTTTGTTAAATCGTTGAACATTTTTTTTTTGAGGCAGAGTCTCACTCTGTTGCCCCAGCTAGAGTGCCATGGTGTCAGCCTAGCTCACAGCAACCTCAAGCTCCTGGGCTCAAGCGATCCTTCTGCCTCAGCCTCCCGAGTAGCAGCTGGGACTACAGGCATGTGCTACCATGCCCGGCTCATTTTTTCTATGTATTTTTAGTTGGTCAATTAATTTCTTTCTATTTTTAGTAGAGACGGGGTCTCGCTCTTGCTCAGAGCTGGTTTCGAACTCCTGACCTTGAGCAATCCACCTGCCTCGGCCTCCTAGAGTGCTAGGATTACAGGCGTGAGCCACCGCGCCCGGCCTCATTGAACTTTTTCAATCCAAAGGTTTATAGTCAGAAAAAAATTTGGAAAAAAAATTTTTTACGTTTATGATTATAAATAAAAGCGTATTTAGAAAACACATATTATTTTTACTGTTGGGTAACATGCACTCTAAGTAAAAACAGTGTGCTTACTATAGCCTTGAGACAAGTCGTCTAGTTTCCCCTTCCCACCAGATTGCTACCCCTAATCATTTCCCATGTAAAAAATCTGACACTCCTACTGCTCAAGAGTTGACACAATGTGGTTGAAGAGTGGGAGCCAAGGCCTGGCGAAGGCTGCGCATTCCTCTGAAAGCTGAGCCTCTAACTCCTCTTTCCTAACTCCCACGGGCTGTGTTGTTTTCGTGCAGGCGGCCTGTTCTCTGGATTTGCAGAGGACTCGTCCCGTCCTTATTTATCTTTATGTGTGATTCTTGTTTTCCTGACCCAAAGCTTATTATTTAATAAACTCTTTGGGAAAATGATATGTTTGAAGCCCTGTGAAAAGTCCCCCTTGAACTTTTGCCTGAAATGCTAAGTAAGGAAAAAGTTGGGCTGCACCTGGAATCTGGACTCTGTTGGAAATTCTTGCAAAACAATGCAGATATGGGATATTCAAACAAACTTGGATTCTGGGAGCCTTTTTAAGTAGAAAGTTTTGATTCAAAGCTTTGGGGGAGGGTAGTTTGGAAACATACCACAGTTACACCCCAACCTAAATAACAAAATGTGTGAAATAATTTTCCTTTGGTCAGAAAGAGATTGCTGTAAAAAAAAAAAAAAAAAGTTGTCCTGTTTATTATTTTCCACCAATTCAAAACATTTGTCCTAGTCCCAATCTTTTTCATAAAAATGATATCTGCTTGATAGTGTAATCAGTCAAAAGAACAAAAGAAGAGGTTTAAATATTGAAAAGGAGGTGGCAAAATTGTCATTATTTGCAGATGACATTATCATTCATATACCTGGGAAGCCTAAGGAAATCAATTCAAAAGTTAATTAGAAATTGTCAACGAAAAAAGCCAAACTCTGTAAAATAATTTTAAAGAGATTTATTCTGAGCCAAATTTGAGGATCATGACCCGGAGCCACTCCCAAAAGGCCTTGAGCAGTGGACTCACTGTGGCTGGGTTACAGTTTGGTTTTTATACATTTCAAGGAGACGGGGGTTACAGGTAAAGTCATAAATCAATATGTGGGAGGCATACATTGGTTTGGTCCAAAAAGGTGGGACATTTCGAAGGGGGGGCACCTTACAGATTACAGGTGAGTTTAAAGATTCTTTGGATTGTAATTGGTTAAAGACATGAAGCTTTGTCTAAAGGCTTGGAATGTTTTAACATAAGGAGCTGTTCTCAGAGATGAGCCACTGGACGTAGATTTGTTGTGTAAATTGAGGACCTGCAGGTTTGTCTTGCATACCCTTAGGCCCAGTAATAGGTTAATGTCTCCAAGAAGGGAGGGGGGCATGATGAGGCATGTCTGACCTCCCTCATCCTGGCAGACAATTTAATTTTAGGATATTCCTTTGGCCATGAGGGGGTCCATTCAGTCAGCTGGTGGGGGTTGAGCCTTAAAATTTTACTTTAGTTCACAAAATAATAGGAGCATTCACTAAGGCAGACATGGCAAAATAAATATGCAAAAATTAATAGTATTTTTATATTCCAACAAAAGCAGTTTAAAAATATCACAGGTAAAATTATTTTAATCACAAATCAAAACAACAATAACAACAAACCCTAAAGGAAGTATGCAGGACCTAGATGAATAAAAATATAAAACTTAATAGAGGACTTAAAAGGATTGATCAGAAGATTCCATTTTATATCCATTTTCTCTACATTCATTATGGATTCAATGAAATCTCAACAAAAACTATAATTATATTTTTTTGTTTGTAACTTGACTTGATTTTCCTGGAAGACTAATTATATGAAATTGACCAGCAAAAAATTTCAGTAGTTGTAAGGGAAGACTTGGCCATGGCACAAGCCTCCACCAATGGCCCCCAATGATCTCTGCTCCTGATTTTCACACCCTTGTATCGTTCTCCTCCTACATTGTACCAGGATAGGGATGCAAGATAAAATATAAGATGCCTAGTTAAATTTGAATTTCAGATAAACAACACACAGTTTTTTGATGTCTCAAATATTTCATGAAATATACTTGTACTAAAAAATAATTTGTTGCTTATTTGAAAATGAAATTTAAGTAGGAATACTGTGTTTTATTTGTTAAATCTGGCAACTGTATTAAACCAGGTTTGGTCTGTGTGAACAATAGCTTGTGATGGAAGTAATGGCACATCACTTCTGGGTAGGTTAAGAAAGACTGTGGTTTCTGTCTTGGGCATCTCTCTCTCTCTCTCTGTTCTTTGGTCTCTCACTCTGGAGGCAGCAAGCTGCCCTGCTGTGGGCAGCCCCGTGGAGAGGCCCACATGGCAAATAATGAAATGGTCCTCTGGCCAACATCAAGGGAGGGCCTGAAACCTGCCAACAACAACGTGAGCGAGTTTAGAAGTGGACCCTTCAGCTCCAGGTAAGCCTTGAGATGCCTGCAGCCCTAACCAACACCCTGAGTGCAACCTTGTGAGAGACCCTGAGCCAGGACCACCCAGCTAAGCTGCTCCCAGATTCCTGGCCCTCAGAAATTGTACGAGATAACAAATGTTGCTTTAAAATGCTGAATTTGGGGGGTAATTTGTCATGCAGCAATAGATAACTAATACATTGACCTAATTAGATATTTAATAAAGTTACAATGATTAGAACAGTTTGCTATATTATGCCAAGAAATCTATATACTTTAATGGAAGAGTATTGAAAGTCTAAAAATAGAATGTATTTGTGGAAATTTTGTATATGATTCAGGCATCATTTTACATCAATGTGGAAAAGATTAATTAGTAAATAAATAACATTGTGATAACATCTAGCTACTTTTATTTTATTTTATTTATTTTTTTGAGATAGGATCTTACTCTGTCGCCCAGGGCCAGAGTGCAGTGATGTCATTATAGCTCACAGCAACCTCAAACTCTTGGACTCAAATGATCCTCCTGCCCCAGCCTCCCAAGTAGCTTGGACTACAGGCACATGTCACCACATCCGGCTAATTTTTCTATTTTTTTGTAAAGATAGGGTCTCCCTCTTGCTCAGTCTTGTCCCGAACTCCTGATCTCAATCGAGCCTCCTGCTTTGGCCGCCCAAAGTGCTAGGATTGTAGGCATGAGCCATCACCTGGCCTTATTTTATTTATTTTAAATATCAATTTTATTATATATATTTGAGGTTTACAACATGATGTTATGGGATACACATGTATAGGAAGATGGTTACTATAGTGAAGCAGATTAACCTATCATCTCATGTTGTTACTTTTTTGTGTGTGACAAGAGAAGCTAAAATCTACTTATTTAACAAAAATTCCTAATACGATTTTATTAACTATAGTCCTCATGTTGTACATTGGATCTCTAGACTTGTTCATCCTACATATCTGCTACTTTGTATCCTACATCTCAGCAATTCCTCCCTACCCCCACTCCCACCCCTGGTAACCATTGTTTTATTCTCTCTCTATCTTTATATATTTGACTTCTTTTAAATACATGCTACATATAAGTGAGATTAAGCAATATTTTTCTTTCTGCGTCTGGCTTATTTCACTTAGTATAATGTCCTCCAGGTCTATCCATGTTGGGGCAAATGGCAGGATCTCCTTTTTTAAGGGTGAGTAGTGTTTCATTGCATATATATGCACCACAGTTTCTTTCTTTCTTTCTTTCTTTCTTTCTTTCTTTCTTTCTTTCTTTCTTTTTTTTTTTTAGACATAGTCTCGCTCTGTTGCTTGGGCTAGAGTGCAGTGGCATCATCATAGCTCACAGCAACCTCAAACTCCTGGGCTCAAGCGATCCTCCTGCCTCAGCCTGCTGCCCCAAGTAGCCGAGACCATAGGTATGTGCCACCATGCCCGACTAAATTTTTATATTTTAGTTGCCTGGCTAATTTCTTTCTATTTTTAGTAGAGATGGGGGTCTCGCTCTTGCTGAGGCTGGTCTCAAACTCCTGATCTCAAGCGATCCTCCTGCCTCGACGACCTCCCTGAGTGCTAGGATTACAGGCCTGAACCACCATGCCCGGCCACCACAGTTTCTTAATCCATTTGACAACAGACATTTAGGTTGTTTACCTATGTTGGCTATTGTGAATAATGCTGCCATGAACATGGGAGTGCAGATATCTTTACGAAGTGGTGAATTCATGTTCTTTGGGTATGTGCCCAGAAGAGGGACTGCTGGATCATATGGTAGTTCTATTTTTAATTTCTTTAGGAGCCTCCATACTGCTTCCCATAATGGCTGTACGTTATTGCTTTCGAGTCATTTCTTCTTTGCATATCAGTAAAAATGGATTTGAATCAGGAATAGAATGTCACAGAGGCCGGGCGCGGTGGCTCACGCCTGTAATCCTAGCACTCTGGGAGGCCGAGGTGGGCGGATCGCTCAAGGTCAGGAGTTCGAAACCAGCCTGAGCCAGAGCGAGACCCCATCTCTACTAAAAATAGAAAGAAATTAATC
>CAUYPO010009111.1:0-16321 GCA_963574435.1 Cheirogaleus major
GTGGCGCATGCCTGTAGTCCCAGCTACTCGGGAGGCTGAGGCAGGAGGATTGCTCGAGCCCAGGAGTTTGAGGTTGCTGTGAGCGAGGCTGACGCCACGGCACTCACTCTAGCCCGGGCAACAGAGTGAGACTCTGTCTCAGAAAAAAAAAAAAAAAAAATGGAGAAGCAGCCCTTCTGCCGTCAAAACTCACAAGCTTCATGGTAGCACAGATATAAAAACACTTGACTACAGTACAATGTAATACACACACTCACCCGGATATCAAATCCTTACTGAGCACCTTCCAGATGCTTCCAGGCACTACAGATATATCAGTAAACAAGACAGCAAAACATCCCGCCTGCACAGAGCTGACATGATAGTGACAGGAGACAGATAACAGGCAAAATAAAAAAGCATAACGTATAGTCTGTTAGGTGGTAATAAGTGTTATGGAGAAAAACTAAACAAAGAAGGAAGGGATAAGGGGATGTCATTTTAAATCTGCACCAGTTTCAAATAATCCCCGTAGCTCTATTCAATGTAGCTGCACATGTTTTGCTTGTGGCTGTTAAAGTTTCACAGAAGATCATGGGTATGAAAGGACAGAAAAGGGAATGATTGACTCAGTTGGATGGGCTGGGGTGAGAAGGTTGGGGACAAGGACAGTTTCCAGGATGAGAAGAATGCTGAGTAAGTAAATTCCCTTCCCTTTCCTTCCCATGCAGGAATGTTCCTCCTGCCACTGTGAGGGCTGCAGAGCGTGAACCAGCTGTGACCGACTTCACAAAGCATTTCCAGCAAAGACAGGACACCTGTGTGTCTCTTACCTTTGCCAAAAAGTATGTGTCTCCTTCCAGCCTGTGTTATAAGCTTATGCAATTCTATCAGCCTTTCCTGGGGCGTAAACGTCAATGGTAATTTTTAGTACTTTTTTTTAATCATAAAAGGACCATATATGTAAAAAAATATCAGAAAGCATAAAGATTGCCAATATTCTTACCCCCAACACTACCTCTATTCACATTTTGGGGTGTTTTTTTTTTTGCCAGAGTTGTTGTTTAACATAGCTAGAATCACCCTGCATCTGTATAATTTTGTATCCTGCTCTTTTTATTTTTACAACATATGCAATATGTATAACTTTTAATTACTATATGTGCACTTTTCTGTGTAAAACAAATCTATACAAACATCATTTTTAACAGCTATATAACATTCCGTCCCATTGACATACTATACTTTATTAACCATTTCCCAATTATTGAGTATTTAGGTTTCCAAGTTTTCATAATTATAATTACCCTGAAAATAACTTTATACAGAAAGGGATTTCAAGTAGTTCCCTAAGAATAGATTCCTAGAAGGAGAATCTTGGGAAAGCGGAAGTGTGTTGAACAAGCAGTCACTGCACACATGATCCACAGCTGGCCCAGATTTAACCACCGCACCTCCTGGCTGCAGAGGCAGAACATGGAAGCTGGCCATCTTTCGCCACCTTTTCAGTCTTGGCGGTAAATGGTTTTAGAAGAGACATATTTACCTGCTGTCAGAATCTGAGGCGATCTCCTTTCTCCCTCCAAAGCGGATCTGGCACTGCACAGAAAAAGAAGCTGCTGAGATCAGCTGTTGGGAAGGCACACAGAACATCACAAAACAGCCTGTGTGGGCCTTCAGGGTCAGGAGGGGTACGTGGGGCCAGAAACTCCAGAATCAGCACACCCCTGTGCTCTGGGTGTCAGCACAAGACTTAAGAAGGTGGACACCCCAGGCTTCAGGCTGCCACTTACAGGAAAGCCTTATCTCCCACTTGTGCAGAAGCGAGCCCTGTGGGAAAACAATGCTAACAGGAAAACAAACGCACACAGCGTCTACACGTGGTCTAGGAAGCTGCTCCTATCTGTTAGCAGCTGACTGTCTGTAATACGGAGCTCTTAACAGGCAATAATTAAAAGTGCCACAGTCTACGGCGACAGTTCCCGTTGACAGAGCCCCAAAGTTGTTATGACTGGGTATAAAACTACGACAGCACAAAGCAAGCTTCAAACAAGTCATTTGGCTATGCTGAATGACAATTCACTCAGGGTGGGTAAAAACCAATGCGAATTACTCTCTTTCTTTCAAAATTGTGGTAAAATATAGAATGACATAAAGTTTGCCATTGTAACCATTTTTAGGTAAAAAATTCAATTCGCAATGTTGTGTAACCATCACCACTATTCACTGCTCTCTTTTAGAAGTATAGAATCTCTGCTATGCCTAGGAGGCTTGCAAGATTTCTAAACATATTACCAAAACCCCTGTGTGTGTGTGTGTGTGTGTGTGTGTGTGTGTGTAACAATGACACATCTGTCAAAACACATTAAACTGTATACTTAATGGTATATTTCATTATAATGTAAATTATATATCAATAAAGGTTATCTTTGAAAGACATATACAATACTTTAACCCCCACCAAAATAATAATAATAGCAGATGCTCTAGGCATAAGCTCCAATTTATTTCTCTTAAAATGCTACAAATAAAGTGGCTCAACTTGCCTCCTCATTTCCTTGTTATATTTTCCATTTCTGGAGCAAAGAACGAACAAACTAAAAATGTGGGCTCCGTATTTACTAAGGACCAGGCTCTGCCCAGGCCCTTTACCTACCTTAACAATGCGATTCCCTCACCCCTGTGGAGATATGTAATCTGATTACAGAGGAGGAGAGGAGAAGAGCACACTTGCTGGAGAGATGAAGCTAGTATTCAACTCAGCCATGTCAGAGCCCAAAGCCTTTCCAGGCCTGGGCAGATGCTAAATCTTCCGGGCTCACTTCAACACTTAACACATACCCATATTAAAGTACCTACCTCCCTATATTATAATTATATACACATAATTGTCAATTGTCTCTTCAAAAAAAGGAGCTCCAAGAATTCTCAGGTTTGTATCCTGGCTCTGCCACTTACTGACTATGATGCCTTGAGCAAGTTATTGGATCTCTCTGAGCTTCAGTTTGTTCATCTGTAAAATGAAACTAATTGCAGGAACTATCTCACAGGGTGGTTGAAAGGATTGAATGTAAAGCACTCACAGAAAGCCTGGCACACGGTGAATGTGCCGTAAACCACAGCTAACAGTAGATGCATCTGGGACACTCAGGCGAGTCCAAGCTCACTTTCAAGCTCAACCATAGCCAGGCATTGGAAACAACATCAACTGATCACAGCAGAGGCCACCTGGAGGGGCCACACAGCTGCTGGCAGCAGCAGAGCACTCGGGGCATGGCCTCGTTCCTCTTCTTGTGCTCATGGGTCCTGACTCCAAACCACCACCTCTGCACCCCTAAGAGTTGCCCTAAAACACAACTGCTTGGAAATGAGACTTTGAAACCCACATGGATGCCCTTCTTAAAGCTACATCACTGAAGGCTGGGGTCCTCCAGAGGGTTTTGGAAACTCAAGATACAAGAACTCCTCCATCCCAACTCGGACCAGGTTCCCTGCTCTGTTATCTCCTGGAGGAAACTATTACGTAGCTTCACTATTCCCAGATATGAAGTGGGAGTAAGTCTGTGTCTATAAAAGGGAAGAAATGACTTCTACATTAATTACTTGACACTATTACGCAGCCCAAAAGGCAAACGTCTGCTTTCCTCTTACCTGTTTCACTGCATCCAGCAGTCGCTCCAGCAGAAATTGTCTTTTGTCGTTGTTCTGTGATCCTAAAATGCAATGAGGCTTAATTAGTTCTGCTTGATGTTAGCCTTCCATTAAGACTTCTGACATCCTGGTACGTTTTGGTACACTGAGTTGCTGTCCCCAACTAGGATCAGTCCTTTGCTACTGATCTTTAAAAAAAATCAACAGGATGACCAGGTACCAGTAATCTATATCATTACAATGAAGTTTGACCATTTGCCTGTTACTGCATCACAGGAAAACAGCTAAACTAATTTTCCCCAAATTTGAAGGACACATCCAGAATGGTCAAACTAAGGCTTTCTCAACCGTGGCACTATTGACATTGTCACAAGCTCAGCAACATCCCTGGCCTCTACCCACTAAATGCCATTAGCACACACATACCCCCGAGTTGTAACAATGAAAATGTCTCAGCCGGGCACGGTGGCTCATGTCTGTAATCCTAGCACTCTGGGAGGCTGAGGCGGGAGGATCACTCAAGGTCAGGAGTTTGAAACCAGCCTGAGCGAGAGTGAGACCCTGTCTCTACTAAAAATAGAAAGAAATTACTTGGACAGCTAAAAATATATAGAAAAAATTAGCCAGGCATGGTGGCGAATGCCTGTAGTCCCAGCTGAGGCAGGATTGCTTGAGCCCAGGAGTTTGGGGTTGCTGTGAGCTAGGCTGAAGTCACAGCACTCTAGCCTAGGCAGCAGAGCAAGACTCTGTCTCAAAAAAAAAAAGAAAAAAGAAAAAGAAAAATGTCTCCAGATATTGTCAGATGTCCCCTGGGGAGCAAAACTACTCCTAGTTGACAACCAGCAGTCTAAAATAAAATACAAGTTTAACCAGTGTAGCAGGCACTGCTTGCTAGCTCATTTTCCCATCACCTCCAACATCCTTTTCCCACACCATCTTCAGCAATACAAGCTGAAAAACCTAATTACTCCTTTTCTCAGCAGCTGAAGCTGACCTTAAGAAGTCTGGCCAATAAGAAAAGAGCAGAAGTGCACTAGGAGATTTGTGGGAAAGTTACAACTTTTTGATATAAAGAAGAGCTATGAAGGGCATCATTCCTTCCTCATCCTCCATTCCTTAATCATAAACCTGTTGGGTGAGGCCAGAGTAGCATTTGCCACCATGATGCCATGTGCCTGAGGGACAGGCCTAGAGAATCACAAGACACCAGCCCTGATATCACTGAGTTGCTAAGCCATGACTAGAAACAATCTAACTCCTGCAAAATAAATAACCCCATTTGTTCAAACCACTGTACACAGGACTATTACTTGCCACCAAAAGCATTCCCACCTGATACACACGACATAAGCTGAACGTCCACTGAAGGTCTGGGGCAAGGGCACTTCAAAGTACCAGGCAGACAGTTGTCAGAGCTACAACTGATGCTCCACAAGAGGCCCAACAACTCCAATCAGCAGAGATGAGGCTCTGTTGTATCTGATTATGATGCACCAGACACAAAGCACAAACACTTCAAAGGACAGTCAAATTCAAAGTCACAAGAACAGATGCTACACACCACAGGCATTGAATTGCCATCAAGCTGCTTCCCTCTAGAGCAATTACAGGAGGGTAGCACCAGGCCACAGCAGCAGGACATGATCTCAGAGGCAGTCAGTGATTCCTCCAAGTCAAGCCAGGGCCAGTTCATTGGTAACAACGGCCACCATGTGCTGGGTCCTTCCTGCGTGCCAGAAGCTGAGCACTCTGCATGTAGCATCTCCTCTGATCCTCACAACCATCCTACAAGCCTACATAACATAGATGTGGAAAATGAAGCTCAGAGAAGTCAAGTTAATTGTGTGCATCGATCCACTCAGGATTTATTTAACTTCTACCTGTGCCAGGCAATGTTCTAAGTGCTGGGAACACAGGAGTTAAATGGTATAAAACAGCCATCTTCTCGTGGAGCTAAAATTCTATTAGAAAGAAACAAATAGTGTGTAAGTAAACTAATCAATGAGATGGTATTAGACACACTAGGAAGAAAAACAAGAGTGGCAAGATAGGGAAGAAGCAAGGTTGCTTTACCCAAGGTGGCCCCTGAGGACTCTGCAAAGTGACATTTGAGCTGAGCCCCTTATAAAAACAAGGAGCAGCTATGGAAGGACATAGCAGGCCAGTGTTCCAGGCAGAGCAAACAGCAAGGGGAGAGGCTCAGAGGCAGGACACAGGTCACTCTGGTCTTCCAGAACTAAAAGGAAGTCCACAGTAACTTGAGCAAAAAGCAAAACAGGGGAAGGGAAGAGCAGACAGGCAGGCACATAGGGTCTTGTGGACCACAATCAAGGGTTTAGATTCTGTTCAAATTTGAATACTATTATAATTGGTAGAATTGTGATCCTGACTCAAGACCAAGCCACTCTAAAGCCCATGTTAACACCACAATACAAAGGATCCTGCCTTACTCCAGGCCTGGCAATGAAACCAGTCAACAGATACTCCAAGACACAAACACAGTAAAACAACCACTCCTCGAATATTACCATTATTATTTTTTCTGGAAGAGTTTTCCATAAAGGATAGCCTACACAACCATTCCCACCAGACATGAGGCCATCTTGAAGTGTCATTCAGGATGGTTACAGATCCCACCTGCCCATGGCCCTCCTACACCTCTCTTGATACCTGTGTCTATCAATAAACCCTGCTCTTTGTTTAGCAGGAGGTTTGGTTTCCGCTCTTTCCTAATCTAAAAGGCTTGCTTTCTTCCTTTTTTAAAGCACTAAACCTAAGAACTCTACTTGCCCTTGGACAGTGCCAATTGGAAACTTAACAAGGTTTCCCCCCGAAAATGCCTTTACTATTTTTTCTCACCATAAAAGTAATTCAAGTGAAAAAAATAATAGTAACAGATCAGAATAAAGTGTGCAAAGAAAATAAAAATCTCCATCATCTCACTACTGATCTTTTTTTAATGCAGTGCTTCTCAAACTTTAATGTGCCCAGAGATCCCCTGGGGATCTTGTTAAAAGGCAGGTTCTGATTCAGAAGGTCGAGGGTGGGGTCTGAGACTGTACTTCTCACAAGCTCCTAGGGAGACTCTATTTCTCACAAGCTCCTAGGTGACGCTGACACTGCTGGTTCCTGACCCACACTTGAATAGCAAGGTTTTAGCACCTACCCTTGCTGATATGTACAATGATCCCAGACATTCTCTAAGGTATTTAGCTCTACTCCTTCCTCTAGATGAGATGTCAGCAGCCTCCTCTGCCTTACTCTGCAAAGCCTCTTTTCATGACGGGGAAAAAAAGACTGTTCTCTACATAAAACAACCTGAGGTTGTGCAGGTCTCAACACGGAGGCTCACGCTCCCTGGCTGCGATCTCTCTCCGCAGTAAGATGCACTTGAGTGAGACATCCTGACCTCATGAGGGGCAGCTGTGGCCGTCTTGCCCCTGAATAGGGCTTGAGAGAAGAGAGTCTCACAGGCTGCAGGGAGCACAAGTAGCCTCAGGGCCACTTATCAACTGCTCGAGGTGCCCAGAGAGGCCTCTGGCTGTGAGGAACACTCAGCAGTAAGTCACAAGGCATGACTTCTCATCCTGGCCGGGCTGCTTGCTAGCCATGTGAGAGGGACAGTCACTTCCCTTGTTCGGGCACTGGTTTCTGTATGAGATCATGCCCTCCTAGCTCTGCAGTCTGTGAATGTGGGAACTCTGCGAAGAAAGGCAGGCAGAGCAATCAATCAGTGCTATCGCTCTTTCTTACCTTCTCCCAATGACAAAGTGGAGAATACAGCACCCCCACCAGGGCCGAGAAGAATCCTTCAAATGCTGCATCCACACAGAGAGGTACAGTGAGTTGATGCCCACGTACTGGGTCCCCTAGTTGGGACTTAGCTGGGCTAAGTCATTAAATTACTGACCTATTTAATCCTTGACAAAGAAGGAAAAGTGGCACGATTCAATAGAGAGAACTGAGGCCCAGAGAGGAAAAGACTTTACCCAAGGCTAGACCCACGGGAGGCAGTGGAAGAGGGATTAAAGTCCAAGGCCACTGGCTCCTGGCTCTGCCTTCTGCTAAATCCTGCTCACCCTTGACGTCAACAACAAACCCGCAGTGACAGCCTACTGCAAATTCAAGAGCCATTTCTCAGAGACACTCAGTGACCAAACCCCATCCTTCCTGCTTCCTCTCTTTTCCGGCAGTCCCCAGCCAATATTGTGAACCAGGTGAGCCAGGACAGACTTCTGTTTTAATTTCTTGTTAGACCACCATCACAATGAAAATAGAAAATGTAATGGCACCCCAGGGAATGCCCCCAGGGGTCCCCAAACCTCTCTGAGAAATGTAATTATCCCCTAACTCCCTAACTCAGAAACTACACCTGCACGTGAAAATCAGTCACCTGGCTCAGGGATATTCCTGTTCTCTTTGTCTTTAATGTTCACAATCCTCAGGATCTAATGTTTAATTTAATGTTTGGATCCTTAGGGTCCAGTGATAAAACTTTAATGTTTACCGCAAATCTCTAGCCTTCCACTTGGGGTCTCCCCTCAAGCTACAGTGGCCTCCTGGAGAGAGAGCAGAAGGTACAAATGGAACAGGGGATGGAATCCCACCCCCAGCCATACAATCACGGCGGTTACTTAACCTCTCTGCTTCAGGCTCCTCATCAGAGAAGCTACCTCTTAAAACCATCAATGAGTGAAGGTATATGGTGCACTAGAACTGTGCCTGGTATGAGGGAGAAAAGAAAAAGAAGGCAGCGTTCTCTGGGTGCCCACAGTGTGCAAGGAGTTCTGCCCGAGGTCACACGGCAAGGCAAGTGCTGTATTGGAGGCTGGCTCTGGAAGGCAAGTGTTCATTCCATCACTCCACACTGCCATCCCGCCGGGGGACCAGGAGAGGCTTACTGAAAAAGCAGGAACGTGAGCTGTGCTTTCAAAAATGAGAAGGACCAGAACAGGCAAATCCATGGAGAGAACACAGATAGGTGACAACTGCTTGATGGATACAGGGTTTCCTTCGGGTTGGAAGTAGATAGAGGTGGTGGTTGCACAATAATGTAAATAAATGCACTAAATGCCACTGAATTGATCACTAAAACAATGGTTAATACTATGTTATGTGAATTTCACCTCAATAAAAAAACAGTTTTATGAAGAGGACCGCAACAGATGGATACTGGCCAAAAGAACATTCCAAGCCCAAAGGAACAACTGCAGTAGGATTCCCCAAGGGTGAGACAAGCCATTCCAGACAGCACCTAGTCCCCACATTGAATCACACACTAGGAAAGCTACTCCCTGCTCACTTCTCTTTCATATTTCTGATGATACTGAGGGAAT
This sequence comes from Cheirogaleus major, assembly GCA_963574435.1. Lineage (NCBI taxonomy): Eukaryota > Metazoa > Chordata > Mammalia > Primates > Cheirogaleidae > Cheirogaleus > Cheirogaleus major. The sequence continues at coordinate 8,967 of CAUYPO010009111.1, forward strand.
GTCCACCTGAGGCTAGGAGGTCCCTAACATCTGGATCAGTCACAGCTCTAACAGGCAACAACAGACACACCCAAGGGGAGTCAAAGGGGGCTTACTTATGTAAGCCTCACTACCCAAGAGTGGGAGTAGATAGACTCTCAACCATGGTGATTTTGCCCCCCAGGGGACATTTGGCGATGTCAGGAGACATTTCTGGTTAGCAAAACTGGGAGGGTGCTACCGTCATCCAGTGGGTGGAGAGGCCAGGGGCCATACTCAACATCCTACAGTGCACAGGATGTCCCTGACAAACAAGCGTTATCTAGCCCATAATGCTGCAGTTGGGAAATTCTGCCATAAAGTAAGTTTGACTATCCCATTTCACAGATGATGACACTGAGGCACTGAAAGGCTACATAACTTAAACTTCCACTTGTGCTCTGAATCCTATCTCCTCACCTGCTCAAGAACATGCTGCAGCAATTGTCCCTCTTTTCCCACAGCATCGGTTTCTCCTTCTTACTATCCAATTCCAACAGTATATAAGGATGTCGTAATGTCTCCCCCCAATTTAATAAAACCCAGGCTTTGCTTCCACGTGCCCCTCCAGCTGCCAGCCTGTTTCCCCGCTGCCCTGTCCAGCATTGCTCTTCCTTCACGAGACTTGCCAGGCCCTCTGTGACAGGCACCCCTGCCTTGACTGCTTCCTAGCTCTGGCCCTTTTGCTCCTATCTCCTTCACCCTGCACTGAACTATCTACACAGTGGCCAGAACATCCGGAAGCACAGACGAATACACAATAATGACATATTACAGGACAGACGCAATGATATTCTGTGATTCATTCGATGTGCCCTGCAAAAAACTGCAATGCACACAGCATTTCTATTAAGCCATGCGTATGCATCTGTGGCAGGTTGTCTCAGATGACTTGAGTTCCTGATTTTTGCTGAAGAAACCTGCACCTTTAGCACGCCCTAGAATGGGAGTCAGCAAACTCTTTCTGTAAAAAGTCACACAGTCAATATTTTAGGCTTTGCAGGCCAGAGTGTTGCTGTCACAACCACTCAACCCTGTGACCATAGTCTGAAAGCAGCCCTAGACAATATGTTAATGAACAGTTTTTGGGCTGGATTTAACGGCCCACTGCCCTGGCAGAAGTAATGAAGGAAGAGGGCAGGGTTAAAAATTAAAACAACAGAGTCTGTGTTTGCAGGACTTACGGCCACCGTGCAGTTAGACTCTTACACATTAGAGTTCGCCAGAAGGCTGGAAACCAGGCCTACATCATCATCACGTTCTCGTCTTCCCTCACCCTCTAATCAAGACCCCACATACAGAGCCTTGCAGGGCACAGTTGTCGCTGCAGAATTCATACTCAGTTACATGTGCAGGCATCTGGCATGCTTGGCGCTATTGGCCTGAAGATGAGTTTAATGGGGTTGATGTTGTTTAACTTCCACCCCATCGCCCCAAATCCACTACCATTCCAAACAAAGACACAGAAAGAAAGCAGAAGAGAAGGAGGGGCGCAGAAATGATTGCTCAATATATGCCAGAGGCACGTGTGAGATGAAGTTGGACCCCCGCAATGCCCGCTGGGTCAAGCGCAGCATGGAAATGAGCAGGTTGGGCAGGCTATGTGGTGACGGCAAGAGCTGGGCAGGTGCCCCTTTAGGGATGGCAGCTGCTACTCAGCTCTGGCTGATGGCACCTCACGGCAACACCTGCAATGCCTATCTCCTAGGTTTTTTTCACCAGAGGCTGGAAATCCAGAGTTTGATGTCAATTAGTTGGCACCTAATTAAACTCTTGTTAGAGCAGTGTTCCCGCTGACTCTGCATAAATCAAACTCAACACACCTGGGGCCAGATCTGACACCAATTTAAGCTTCATCATCTACCTGGAAGGTGGGTGCTGGCAGCTCCACTGAAACAGACGAAGGAACTGAGCCTTGAAGACATTGATCATTTGCCCAAGGGACAGCTTAGAAGTGATAGACCCAACATTTTATCCCAAAGCTTTTGCCTTCCAACATCCACAAAACCAAGTTAACCCCCTAGATGGCTCAATTTCAGCTCAGAAAAAGGGCTTCATTGTCAAAGGGCCACCAAAGAAAAACCAACCTCCTGATGGCTGGCTCAGATTTTACCTTCTCAGAGAAACTTTCCTGCTGAGAGTTCTCTGTGGGCACAACTGCTCTGCACACTGTGCTCCTGTGGCCCCCCAGCCCCTCCACACCCCTGGTACAATCCTTACCATGGAAAGGATTACGGGGACGTAAACTGACTCCCTGCCCCCACCCTGGCTTGTGAGCCCTCTCAGGGATGGAAAGGAGCTCCACTGAACTCCCACTCACAGAAGGAATCAACAATTGTTGCATCTAGACTCTAGTAGGGTTCATCTCCATGGATCCACAAGTGGCTGCTTTAGATGGAGAGGACCAGACCAGGCCAGGACACAGCAGCTGCCCCATGCACATAATGAGCAGGGCGAGGCAGAGGCTTTGTCTGCTCAAGCATTACTGCATGCACAGATAAAATGGACATTCTTCCCAAAGTCAGGGCGCTGGCTCCCAGTATTTTTGGGTGAAGTGGCACAGCCGGGCCAGGACAAAAGGACAGACTTGCCACCATCACACAATGTAAAGAGGCAGGCTCTGCCTCGAGCCAGAGGGGCTCACGCCATCCATGTGGACTTATAATGTCTAAGATCAAAGACAAAATAAGTGAGCAAAGAATAAGGCCATCAATTTACTCCAGAGCAGGGGTCGGCAAACATTTTCTGTAAAGAGCAAAGCAGTAAATCTTTTAGGCTTTTCAGGCCATGTGGTCTCTGTCACAGTTACTCAATTTGCCATTGTAGCATGAAAGCAGCCATAGACAATAGTAAATGAATGGATGAGGCTGTGTTCCAATAAAACATTATTTACAAAACAGGGGCCATCCCCGTTTGCTGTAGGAGAAAACACTAAAAAGCAGTATGCAAATACTTTAAAGAGAAAGTATATCTTCCCTTATGATTGAAGAAATGCGAATTACATACTTACCACCACATGGCACTATTATTTGTGTAACTACTAAATGAACCAAGAAACCTTATTTAAGATGAAATTCCCCAATGCTGGTAAAGCTATGATAATCAGGCATACACCACTGGTAACAATATATTGATGCAGTAAGTTCTGAAAAGGAATGTGGCAATGCATAGCAAAAGCTACAAAAATATCAAAATACCTTTTTCACACCTTGCAAATTAAGCTAAGGAGGAATGGGGGAAATGAGAAAAGGAACAAACAACTATTCCACTAGTCCCTCTATCTTCTAGATATCAAGGAAGGAACTAAATACAGTCATCACTTGCTTCAATTTCTATTTTCTGATGAAGGAATTAAGAGTCAGAAAAGTGCAATAATTTGCCCAAGTTCTTCAACAGGGAGTTAAATCCAGGATTATCTACATACAAAACTTTTTTCACAATACAATGCCTGACTATAAATGGCATGACAAGGCACAAAGACTTTAACTGTAGTCTCCCAGTAAAAGGGTCAGTAAACTACAGCCCCCAAGCCAAATCCAGCTGCTGCCTATTTTTCTAAATAAAGTTTTATTGGAACACAGCTATATCCTTTCATTTACGTCTTGCCTGTGGCTGCTTTCATACCACAACAACAGAGGTGAATACTTGGGGCAGAGACCAGATGGCCCACAAAGCAGAAAATATTTACTGTCTTACCCTTCACAGAAATCATTTGCCAATCCCATCCTAGAACACCATAAATGGAATTTACTTTCTTTTGCTACAATGGGAGAAAGGTTAAATAACTGCAGTTCATCGATCTGGTGGAATGTTACGCTGCCTTTTTTAATTGCAAAAAGAAGGAACATGGACAAGTACTACAATGTAAGTGGACACCCTAATTCAAATGTAGACACAATGTAATTATGTAAAATGCACACACAGTATATGCTTTGAACAAAGGCAGAAGTGAAATACCTAAAAATTTCAATATTTAATGTGCTAGGAAGGTATATTTAAAGGTATATTCTGTTTTCACAATAGTATTTAATTTCATTTTTGTTTTTTTGGTTTTGTTTTTTTAAAGTTGTAGAAGGAAAGAATAGATTCCAAGAAACGCAGATACAGGCAAAGAAAAATGAGATGGAGTGGGCAAGGCTCCCACCCTGGAGGAAGCGGGATGCTGTCCAGGCGGGCAGAGGAAACACTACCTGCCAGGCCTCTGAAGGGCTCCTGGATCAGCCAGCAAAAGTCAGCAGGGAAAGGGTCCTCACTCCCCCTACAGGCTTCAGACTGCTCTACCCCTCACCCAACCTGCTGCCCACAGCTTCTTCCACCTCAGAAAAAGGCAATTCTCACCCCTTCCAGCTGCTCAGGCACAAAACCTACTTGAGTCCCCTGCCTCATGGGATCTCTGCTCTGACATCACCTTCCCAGTGAGGCCCTCCTAACCACTCCATCCAAAATTACAATAGCCCTCCCCCTGTAATTCATCCTCCATCCAGACCATTTAGTAGGACAGATTCCACACTTGGGCTCTGGACTGGGCTTCTGATCCAGACCTGGCCAAGCAGAGCCACAGTGAAGGTTCTAGAATGACCATGTGGCCAGCCAGACCCCTGTGTGTCAGCCCCACGACTTTTGCTGGAGCGCTTCGGGAAGAGGCCCAGTCTTTGCTCAGGGGTTGCTACATTACAGGATGTGGCCCAAGAGCTGCTGGTAGTCATCTTGCCTCCGTGGAGGAGAGGATGCCTGTGTATGAAGTCAACAGAGAGGAAAGCAGAGCCGAGAGCCGGACAGAAAGACAGTCTGATAGTCCCTAAGCACCTGAATCCAGCTAAGCCTAAAGCCAGCCCTATCCCTAGACTTTTATATTACAAGACACTACAAATCCCCATGTGGCTTAAATCAGTTTGATCATCTTCTGACACATTCAATTGAAAAAAAGTGCTGGCTAACACCCATTGTTACCCCAGCAAAACCTCCATGGCACATTCATTCAATTTACTTCAATAGACACCATCGGTACAGCCGTTTGACAAGTGATAGCAGATGCACCAAATAATTATGCAGTAACTGTTTGCTGAATGGTGAACCCCGAATTTCTGGACAGCCTCTGCTGCCAGTGGAGCTCTCATGCTTACTGGCAACATTTTACATTAATACCACTGCTTTGGCAAAGAAAGAAATCAAGAATGAAAATTTGATGTTAATGCTACTTTTGGGAAATCACCCTAAAAACATAATCTAAAGGAAGGAAAACTACCTTGCACAAAAATGTTTACTTCATCATTAGTTATAACAAGAAAAGAGAAAAAGAGAGAGGGGAGAGGGAGAAAAAGAGGGAGGAAGAAGATGAGCTAAGTCTCTACAAGTAGAGTCAATAGTTTCAAGATTGTGCTACATGCAAAATGATGGATTAATGATGGACTATGCATAGCCCATAGAAGTGATTAATAGATGTCCATGTAGCAATGTGGTAAAGTTTTATCCTGAAATGTTAAGAGTGAAAACAAGGTACAAATTTATATGATGATGATAAAGTTACTTCAGCCTATGTCAGTGTTTCTATCAATCTTTTTTTCATTATTGCCCCCTTAGGATAGTTTTTAGACATTTTTTTCCTAATCACTCCCTCTCTGAAATATCAATACCACAGATATACCGTATATCTGTTTATGTACTACATGCATGTCTGTGCTTTATACATAAGCATAAATTTTTAAATCCCCTAAGAACCAATTTCCATCCTTTGTGGCTGGTATCATCACCACTGAGAATGCATGGCCTATGTATACATGAGATGGTGGCAGATGGAAGGTACTTTACCTGGAATTATGTCCACTTTGCCATAATTTAGAGAAATCCCTAAAATCTTGGATTTTAGTTCTGAATTTTAAGAGCTCTAGGAACTTGACTTCCTATTGGTTGCCCAGACACAGTTGTGCAACAGGGAAGCAGGAGGGTCAACGCCAGTGGGATTTAGAACATAGCCACTTGCTAGGAGCATAGGAGGTGGTCAAATGTTTGCTGACAGTGGAACACTTACTTCTTATATTCCACCATAATAGATCAATCCAGCGCCTTCATGAGAGGGGAAAAAATGTTGATAGCATCACTTTCCTGCTTTGAATGAAAACCGCAAATATTCTTTTTCCATTCACTTCTTTCAGCTGATTCTTTATTCTAAGTATGAGCCACTGCTGGAAAGGTTGAGCCAATGCCAAGGAGAAAACCATGACCTTCGACATTCCAGAAAAATAAGAAAACACTGCCAAAATGTACATAAACATCAGGCAAGAAATAGCAGTAAATCACCCACTAAGCCCAAAACTCTGATACATCAGGCCCTAGGAGCTCGTTTGTTCCACTAATTATTTGACCTCTGTAGCCTGGCTTTCCCCACCCTTGAAACAGGGATTTCAGGGTCTTTCTAACTTCAGAAGAATTCCTGGAAAAATAATTACTGATTATGAAAGAAACATTAAGGACTTTCAAGTATAAAGTCTTACAAAAGACAACGCTTGAGAATAATAATGACTTTCTGGCTCTATAGGTTCTACTTTCCCACTAAGAGCAGAAGCATTATCTGGAAATCAGAATTCCTTAGCCTTAGGAAGCTGGCAGGCAAGTATTCCTATCTATGGGGTTCTTTAAAGAAAAATAAACTGTGACCACTACCACCCTAAGACAACCACCCACACATGCCTGGCAAGTATCTTTCTGGCAAGTACCTGATAATTTGTTCACTTTTACATACACATATGAATAAATGAATGTTGTCTTGTATATGTTTTAATTTGCATAAGGTATATACTTTAGCTATAATTCTACACCCTGGCTTTTTTAGAGAACATTAACATTGAGAGATGGCCACAGTGACGTGTATAAATCCATATTATTCCTTTTAACATCTTTGAGGTTTCCCATCATGCGACCATACATGCCACATAATGTTTGTCCACTCCCCTATTAATGGTCATCTCAGTAGTTTCTGGCCTCATGATACCCATTTATCTTGTGTGTGCATTACCTAGGGCCACTCCACTTCCTGGTTGTTTGTACTTAATGCATTCAGCCTTGAATCCATCTGACCTCTGACTCTATGTAAACATTTTCAAATCAAAATTGCAGCAGATTTCAACATAGTATTCCTAGCACCAAAAAAATGTTTTAAAAACACCATCAGCGGCCGGGCGCAGTGGCTCACGCCTGTAATCCTAGCACTCTGGGAGGCCGAGGCGGGTGGATCGCTCAAGGTCAGGAGTTCGAAACCAGCCTGAGCAAGAGCGAGACCCCGTCTCTACTATAAATAGAAAGAAATTAATTGGCCAACTAAAAATATATAGAAAAAATTA
>CAUYPO010009117.1:0-34770 GCA_963574435.1 Cheirogaleus major
AAAAAAGAATGGAAAAATAAGCACTAATCAATCAACACTTATGTGCACCTATGGAAATAATATTCATTGGAAATCAAACAGAAGGGGGGGAGGAGAGGATGGGTAAATTCACACCTAATGGGTACAAAGTACACTATCTGGGTGATGGGCACACTTATAACTTTGACTCAAATGGTACAAAATCAATTTATGTAATCAAAATGTTTGTACCCCTGTAATATTCTGAAATAAAAATAAACAAATAAAATTTTTAAAAAAAGAATAAAATGCATTTATATGGTGCTCAAGAAAAGCCCCCCAAATATTGGAACATTTATAGAATGGTATCAGAAAACTAACCCTGCACAAAATTCCACATTTGCAATTCTTACCATATGAATGTATCATCTATCTAATTCTTTATATATTCCTTCCCTGGTCCTAATTCTAGGCCACTGAAGAAAAAAAATGGTTTTTAAAATTTTTCATGCTTAAAAATGGGGTTAGTTGAGAGTTTGTATTATACTTGAGGGACAAATGCCTGCTTGAGACACAGTCTCAGTGAAAAGGGGAGGATGGTGGAAGCAAATTGATACTTTAAGAAGGATAATTGTGGGTATATTGTTTTCATCAAGTAGTTATCTTTTTAATGGCAAGTTACTTTTGACCCGTTAAGAAACAGAGGGAGTTTCCAAGGAATTCAAACTCTGAAATAAACTTTTCCCAACTGAGAGCATAACAGAAGGAGCACTGGTTCATTTTTTACTTCTGACTCACCATATTTATGATTTGGGAAGTTATTTAATTTATTTGAGCCTCAGTTTCCTCATCTGCAAAATGGGAAGAAAAGTTCTATCCTGAGGATTGTTGAGAAGATTACAGATATGTGTTTAAAGTGCCTGATATGTAATAGGCGCTCAAAAAAAGTAGCTATTATTACTATGAGCTTCACAGCACTTGCCTATTTAGAAAAGCTAGTACTTGCCCCAGTGAAGTCAATAAGGCTTTCCTGGTACCAAAAGAAAAAGAGAAAGAAAAAACTCACAGTTCATTGAACACAAGGACCATCGTCTTTCTCTGTCAAAGAGGCTGGAATGGTACATTGGCTAAAATTGACATTCAGAAATATTGACTCAATGGAAAAAGATGGAAAGTCTAAAGGGAGAGATGAGTACACTTTAGTTACAGGCAGTGAAAAGGTAGTAAAAGTTTTTTCTTATGGGTTAGGAATCCCTCTGAAGGAAGCACATTTCAGTTCTACAGACAGTTGATTTTGAACCTGTCACACCTATGCCCCAAGCCAGCTGTCCAGCATGTTTCAGTTTGGTTGAGTCTTTCCTCTCTGCTATTGCTAGGCCTGCTGCAAAACCTAGAGCTGTTGTTTTGACTAAAATCTTCTCTGCTCAGTAGTTGCCTGCTGCTAAAGCTCTGCGTCAAAGCCCCTGGGAAATGACACACCTGGGAAGATTCCAGAATCATATCACTGGGTGCTACAGAGGCGAGGGCTGAGGTAGGTACACAGGGGAGTCTCTGGCTCTGCTGTTCTCAAAACCCTCCATTCAATGAATCACATTATATAGGCTCCAAGAACTCTCCTCTGGGAGGTTTTGCACAACTAATAACCATTTGGTGCTTTGAAGAAACACAGAGCCAGTAGGAAGACTGTCTAGGAGGGATTAGCCTGATTTTTAAGGTGTTATTATTATTATTTTTTCCTGTGTCTTATGGGTGGGTCACATGGCCTGGGCTTTAGGCAGATAGGTATATGCAGACACCCATGTCTGCTCAGTCTAGCCCAACAGTTCCTGCCCTGGTGCTCCTGCCTTACCCTGATGTCTTGCTGGATAGAGGGTGGTGGATCTTCCTTCTTTCTCATACTGGTGCTGAGATAGGTCCCTTCAAGCCATTAGCAAAGAGAATTGAAGAATAGGGGCCAGACTAGGGTCTGATTCTGAGGAGGTAACAGGATGCCAAAGTTTAGTTAACAAAAGCGAGTAAGGAGCAGAATAAAGTCAGGAGCCAAGTCAACAACTGGTGATACCAATTGTGAACAGAAGAAAAGGAGAGAACCAGAGTCTAAGAAATACAACGAAGATGATCATTGGTGGGTTCTAGCAGAGATACAGGAACAAGGGAACTGAAAACGTGCTTATAGCTAAGCTGACCACAGAGCATTCCACTGTGGTCACGTGCCAGCACCAGCACCTCTTGGAGGCCCAAGATGTGCTCTTGGGGACCTGCCTGTTACCCCTTCTCATCCATATCTACCTCTCCAACCTAAATATAGTGAACACTGAGGGGAAAGTGCAGGTTCCCATCACATAACAGAAACACTGTGCTAGCCTGGAGTGCTCAACAAAATTTCTAGAAACTAAACTGAACAGATACCAAGATAACTACTGGGCCCAGGAAAAATGCCTAATACTTTCTTGGGTGTCTCAGCATATTCTTGCCCTGAAATGGCCAGATCAAACTGGCCCTGACTGCTTTACAGCTGCTTTGACTGTCCCATAGTGCCCTTTAGCTAATTGTAATATTAATACTAAAATTCCCACCTAGTGGGAAACTGTAATATCATTAATATAACATGGGCTGCATGACAGCATTTGATGGTGGCACTGCACCTGGGTGATATGTTTCACTGTTAACAAGCAAAGATACAATGTAAAAACTTTGCATTACTCATTGGGAAGAGATTAAAGGCAACACCATAGGGTAGGCAGATGCAGATTTTGCATGCCAGGAAAGCTCCTGTGGAAGAAAAATTCCTGAGCCACCCAGGAGCAAGCACCCTAGTAAATAACCTTTAATAAACTTATCTAATTCATGCAGCTGGTCTTGTTTGAGTTACTCTTTGATTTCTTGGTTCCCTCTCAGTTTTGGGGGGGGCGGTATTTCCATATGGTTCTGGATTTTTTTACTACAAACTCTCACGAGTTAATAGTGCTAATATGATGTGGAAAAGTGGATGATGACCCTCAAACAGATATTTGTACATCCATGTTCATAGCATTAGTAGAAGAAATCCAAGCGTCCATCAGCGGATGAATGGATCAATAAAATGTATATGAGTTTTTTCTTAGGAGTTAGGGAATCCCTCCAAGGGAAGTGCATGCATACACACATGCAATAGAATATTATTCAGCTTTACAAAGGAAGGAAATTCTGACACATGCTACAGCATGGGTTAGCCTGGAGGATATTATACCAAGTGAAATAAGCCAGTCACAAAAAGACAAATACTTTATGATTCTACTTATATGAGGTACCTAGAGTAGCCATATTTATAGAAACAGAAAGTAGAATAGTGGTTGGCAGAGGTGGGGACAAGTGGGATGGCGAACTACCGTTTAACAGGTACAGAGTTTCAGTTTAGCAAGATGAAAAGAGTTGTGCAGATGGATGATGGTGACAGTTGTACAACAGTGTGAATGTACTTACTGCCACTGAACTGTACACTAAGAATGGTTAAGATGATAAATTTTATGCTATGTGTATTCTACCACAATTTTTTAAAAAGTAGATGTTGGCCTTGGAAGAGGATCACTTTTCACAGCAGTGGATAGCTGGTGTGAATCATACACGAACCCTATCCTCAAAGCACTTTTCAGTCTAGTGAGAAATCCAATGATTCTTGTTCTCAGTAAAGTATAAAAAGATATTTTTATGAATTTTTAGGTATCGCTCTCAAATGAAAATATCTTCCTTTTAGCACCACCAAGAAGCCAGTAGTTTTTTGCCAAGATGATGGTTTCATGAGGAGTAATTAATAGTCCATCCTACTATGAGAGAGCGAGCAGCACGGGAAAGGGGAGATTAGGAGAGTGTGTCATGCAGAGCACAGCATGCTCAGGAAAAATCCAGAAAGAGAAAGAGAAAAACAGAAGAAATGGAGAGAACAAGGAGTGAAAAGCAGAAAGTAATGTAAAATCAGAGGCAAAAGAAGAGGCTGGGTGTGGTGGCTCATGCCTGTAATCCTAGTACTCTGGGAGGCCTATGTCAGAGAATCGCTTGAGGTTAGGAGTTCCAGACCAGCCTCAGCAAGAGCCAGATCCATCTCTATTAAAAATAGAAAAATTAGCCTATAATGGTGGCATGCACCTGTAGTCCCAGCTACCCAGGAGGCTGAGGCAGGAGGATCTCTTGAGCCCAGGAGTTTGAGGTTGCTGTGAGGTAGGCTGACGCCACGGCACTCTAGCCTGGGCAACAGAGCGAGACTCTGTCTCAAAAAACAAAACAAAACAAACAAAGCAGAGGCCAAAGAAGAAAATGTAGCAATAGCTCTTGCTGCTCTCTGTGAGCCCCCAGCAGCAAGCATAGCAACAAGGACTGTGAAGTGTTAAGGCAGAAAAATCTGTCAGCAGAAGAGCTCAATGGAGAAGACATTGTGGAACAAAACCAGGCTAGAGAGAGAAACTGAGTCATGGACCTCAGCCACCACTGACCTTTGAGCTGTTATATCACCCCCGTTGGAGAAAGGAGGCTCAACAACTACCATATACTCTCTCGAGAACAGTGCTCTTTAAACTTTTGAGTGCATGAGAATCACCTGGAGGGCTTGTTAAACTAGCAATTATTGTGCCTACACTCAGAGATTCCTCTTAAGTAGGTCTTGGGTGGGCATTTCTAACAAGTTTCCAGGTGATGCTACTGGTTTGGGGACCAATTACGCTGTGAGAACCATGGCTCTAGAATTAAAGAGGTATAGGACCTTAGTGATTGTGTAAGTTTTGGGGTTTTTTCCTCCCAAATGCTTAAAAAGGAAGACCTAAATCAAGAACTGTAGTAAAGGACTATACTGAAAATATTTAAATCCAGGTAGACCTTGTCCACTATTTATTTGGTTTCTTAATGCAGTGGTTAAGGGTATGGACTCTAGAGTCAGAACTGGGTAGTGTCACTTTCTAGCAGTATGTCTTTGGGCAAGGTTAAGACCTTTCTATACCCTATTTTCTTTATCTATAAAATTAGGATAATATAGTACCAACCCAACAGGGTGATTAGGAAGATTAAATGATTGCTGCTTATACAAGGATTTAGCACAGTACCATGGACCATGGTAAACGTAGCAAGCATTTCCTTTTGGCAACCCAGCATCCATCTCTACTACTTTTGTACCAGCTCCAATTACCTGTCTGTTATTGTGTATAGCTTTTTGAAATCTGAATCTCAGGAACAAAGCCAAGGTAATAACCTGCCATTCTGATCCTCCCAATTTACCATGGAAACCACTTCATTCTGTGGCAGGTGATTTACAAGCAAAAGCATAACGTTATATACTGCCTTTATGACAATGTTTAATCCTTGAGTATTCCCTCCATTGGTTACTGGAGGGAGAGGGAGAAAGATAGCTCCGGAGGCTTCCTGAGTGAATTAATTAATTTGCAATTGCAATATTATTCAATATCTTGTTGTTATAGGACTGCACAAGAAGTGTTGCAAAGGAGGCAAAGCGTTTCTGTCCTTTAATTTGTGATGAAAAGCTGAAGCTAGCTGATAGGATGGAATGTAGTATTTTATTATTTGAAAACTCAATGAAGATAATTAAAAAGGAAGATAATGTCAATTTTAGTAAAACTGAAATAAATAACCAGTTTCAGTTCTCTTCTCTTAGAGGATATACTTACTGTAGTTGATAAATGATTGGGTTAACCATTTCCCTTAAGTATATCCCAAGGGGACCCTCTGGGCCATGTCTTCTAGTTAATCTATGTGCTGTGACCTCTTGGGGGAATGTAAACTTTGGCCCTTTGTACCCGCTCTGCCCCCACCTCTGTCCCTTAATCTCTTAAGAAGATAAGGTCTGAGGTGGTTCCATGACTCAAGTGAACTCTGCAGGGATCCAGGGACAAACAGGCTGTGTGCTCTCTGGGTTGGAATTTTTTGTCTTTAATATTTAAATGGTTCCTTTTTTGATTGTGTCTTTTGGATGGCTTCATGTAGCAGACACCTTTAGTTGCTACCCGTCATCCTTTCCTTCTGTCCTTGCAAACTGAACTTTCTCTTCCCCATGGCAATGTGCTTTGTGGGAGGCCAGTCCCAGTGCCAACTCTGTGAAGAGAAAGGCGGGAGTAATATTTCTTAACCTTGATTGGCATGGGACAAGCGCTTGTGACACAATTGGAAAGAGGGGAAGTCTAATGGGGACATATGGGAAACCTTTCCTTACTCTTAACCACTTTGGTACCAGCGTCGACTATAGTCGACAGCCACAGATGAATGCGCACAGAGACTTTAGCCAACAGCCGTGATATGACTTTTCTAATTTTTCATTTATCAAAATAAAATTGTGAACATTTAAAAATAATGTAATGAAAACATATATGTATATGTTACCTATTCTGATTTACATTAGAAGTAAAGCTGCCTCTAAAGTAAAACAAGCTTTCAGGGCTTTAAAACTTTCCTCATCACACAAGAGCAAAACGGATTCGTGGTCAATGCACGGCACAAACTACCGTGCGGACTGTGAGTGCCGGCTGTGGGCAAGGTTTCGCGGCCGGTGAGCGCCGTACCGAAGTGGTTAACAGAATGTTGGAGGATGTGACAAGGTGCAGACTGGGCCAGAAACCTCCCACATGTAAGCTCAGAAGGAAGGTTTTTTCTGTGTTCTTCCAGGGATGATGAGTTTGGAGGTGCCACGGTCTCTTTTGCCTACTTGAGAAGGTCATAGCTTCTGGACACCCATGAGGCAGTGACGTTCAGCCAGCAAGTGGTCCTGCCAGCATCGTATCTGAAATGCAGTAGCATAAGGTCCTCTTGATTATCAAAGGCCTGACGAAACACAGTCCTGGCGGTGTTGTTATACTGTGTTCTTAGACTGTTTAATGGCACAGATGGACTCTCTTTCTGCTCCTTTACCTTAATCCCTGTTTTCTTCCTCCCTTCTTCCCACATTTGCAACATTATTGGTGACCTTGAAAAACTGGTGGCAACCTAAATGCCCCAAAACAGGAGAATAGTAAAATAAATTATAGCACATTTGAGCTTTGGAATACCAAGAGGCAATTTTTTAAATGGGGCAAATTTGTGCTATCATGGAAGGATGGCTATGATACTTGAGTGAAGAAAAGGGTTTGGCAGCATAATAATTAGAGTAGATCCACTTTGAAAAGAAAGAATGGAGGAAGGGAAGGAGGAATGAAGGAAGAAAGGGAGGGAGGAAGGCAGGGAGGGGAAATTCATACTTAAGTATACTGGGTGTATATGAGTACGTGTGTTTGTATGCTTGTGAACAGAGAAGATTTTTGAAAATATACTGAACTGATAACTGCAGTTAGCCCCAGGTGTGAGCCTGGGAAGGTTGGGAAGAGATATAAGAAGAACTTTACTACTTATACTATACATGTCTGTGATTCTTAAATTTTTATACTATTATTAATTATTACAATAGTAATTAAAGACAATTCTATAAATGATTATATAGATTTTGTCTTTAAAAGCTCTAGTGCACACTCAAGTTTTATTAACTTTGGATTTGGGCATGATATAAGCAAGGAACAAACGTTTATTTACTCATTGAAGGCACATTGTTTGGAGAAGCTTGGAGCAGGGATGATGAAAGCAATTTGGAAAATCACTCAGCGGAAACTGGAGAATGTTGTCAATGAGTTGGAAAATTGTTCCGAACAATATGTGATGAAGGTTAGTGGCTGGGCTGCAGCTGAGAAATTTGAACTGCCTTGCTTTTGTATGCCATTTACTATCTTCTGATTATGAGTGAGAATTGAAATTATTAAAGTTTAAAATTACATAAGCAGGCAATTTTCTCATTCTTAAATGAAGAATTTAAAAGTCACACACAAATAATTGCAGGTTATAAAGGTTGCATCTGAAACCTACACTGTAAACGTTTTAAAAAGTGAATTCAATTTAATGTTCTGAAAGGTGAAGTTTTTATAATTTACATATTTGATTTGTTTTTATAATTTTCCACTCAAAGGCTGGGTGAGTAACCTTTCCACCCAATCACTCAGAAACCTGCTAGAGTTGACACCAATGACTTCACCTTACGTTACCTTCTTATCTAGATACAGCTCTGAAAAAATTATTGCAGACAACCTCAGTGTTAAAGCAGCTTTTTGTACAATCTCTTAAATAGTGTGAATGAGCTGTACTTGGAAATTACTTTCCAGAGTCAAGGACACTTCCTAAGCCCCTGGCCCAGGTCTCAAGGACAAAAAGGGCAAAGATGAGGCTTGTCCCCAGGGCCAATCTCTTGCACACTCTCTCTCCCACCCCATTCAGCCCAGGATGCTGCTTCTGCCTCTCCTGGTGCTGCTCGCCCATCCCTCCCTGTTGGGCCTGAATTCTTCTCCCACTGTCTCTGTAGGTTTCTTCCATAAAATTAACGAGTACATTTTAAAAACCAGATTCAATGAACTATTTTGGAAGAGCAAGTCCAGCCCATTTTTTGAGAAAGGGAAAGAGCTGAAGTTCACCAAAAAAGAAATCACAGACATTTTGAATTGCAAGAAATTACAAAAATTTCTTCCTAATTCAATTCCTTCCTTTCAAAGCTGAAGAACCAACTCCCTGAGAGCTGGGTGCCCAGCCAGGGCCAAATGGTTATTGTGTGGTCAATTTATTGCTGGACAAAAAGAGCTTATCTTCAGTACCAAGATATTTCTGGAACATTTCAGTGATATTAAAAACATGATTATATATTAAAAAGTGGCACATTCCTACTATATACTTTATTAGATGACCAAACAATAATATTATAGATTGCAACTTCCTGGTATCTGTCTGACTTAAGACTTAAGCATTCATTTGTTCATTCAGCAAATATTGAATGCCTATTATACACCAGGCACTGTTTTCAGGGGTCCTCAAACTATGGCCCACAGGCCACATGCGGCCCGCCGAGGACATTTATCTGGCCCGCCGGGTGTTTTTGCCCGTTTTGTTGTTATACTTCAAAATAAGATATATGCAGTGTGCATAGGAATTTGTTCATAGTTTTTTTAAACTATAGTCCAGCCCTCCAACAATCTGAGGGACAGTGAACTGGCCCCCTGTTTAAAAAGTTTGAGGACCCCTGGTTAGGTGGTGGGAAAGAGCAGGGAACAAAACTGACATTGGAAAGTTTTGAGCAGAGAAGTGATATGATCTGACTTATGTCAAAGGACCACTTGAATTGCTGTGTTGAAAACAGACGATGAGGCAGGGTGGAAGGCAGGCAAGGGTGGATGCAGGAAAACCAGTTAGGAGGCTGTTGCCACAAATATATAAGCGTGGTGGCGTGGCCCAACACAGTAGTGATGGAATCAATGATATTTTGAAAGAAGTGCCAACAGATTTGCTAAAGCACGCGATGTGCATATAAGAGAAGGAAAGAGTCAGGGGTAACTCCAAAATATTTGGCTTCAGCAACTGAAAGAATGAAGTGGCCATTAACTGAAGTGAGGAAAACTAAAAAGCTAAGGATTGGAGGATAAAATCTGGAATTCAGTTTGGGGTATATTGTTTAAAAACTCCATAAGACATTCAAGAGTGATATTGATAAGTGTGGTTGGGCCTAGCAACGTGGAGTTTAGTAGAAATACTGGGTTGGATATTTTCTAACTTTGATTTTGAAGCGAAAAGCTGAATTATAGCTAGTCACCCACACAGGCTACAAGAAAGCATTTCTCCCTAGAGTGTTAGTAACTATTGTATTTCCTTGATTCAACAAGTACTGATTTATCAGGCACCAGGCACGACTACATGTTGTGGGGGGGTGTATAAAGAGGATTATGGTTCTTGTTCTGTGACTAAATCTAGAGGAAGAGACAGAAAATAAACAACGAAAACCTCACACCCTATAAATGCTGCAATAGTATACTCCGGGCACTAGTGGAAACACAGATGAAGATGTGATGAACTAGACCTGGGAAGGCCGGAGATAGTGTTTGAGCGGCGTCTTCGGGGTTGCGTAGGAGTTTTACAGACATCCGCGAGTGGGACGGGTAGTCCAGGCAAAGAAAACAAGCACAGGTGCACCGAGGCAGGAAAGAGGGGAGCCTACCCTGGCACCCACACAGCACCTGTGGCCCCGGCCCAGGCTGCGGGCAGGGTAAGGTGGCTGCTAAGAGCTGGGATGAAGGGAAAGCCGTGGGTGTGGCGCGCAGGAGGTGTGGTGTGCTGGGTTGCTAGGCTACCTCATGGAGGAAGAGGGAACAAACACAGGCCGGATGAGTAGACACACACGCCCATGCTGCGCAGGGCCCCGCTGTGCTCCGCTGAGATGCAGTTAATCCACTGGAGACAGAGGAGGTGGCATTGCTGTCAGAGAGGGAGGAACAGGTGCCAGCAGTTGACATTGGCTTGAGGGTGTGCCCTTCAGTGGGTTCTCTCCAGTTCCTGAAGAGCTGGGCCAGCTCCTGTGGGGGTTGGGCAGCGAAAGACTAGCTGAGAGGATGGCGGCCACCACAGGGAGAGTTTTCATTTGGAGAGTGGCAGGATCAGCTTTTCCTACTTCTTCCTCAGAGACTTTGACAGGGAATGATGCTTCGACTCAGAGGCATTCATGTGGTTTGGCAGAAATACATAAATGGATCACAAGCCTGTGCAGAGAACATTCGTGCAGATATACCTCAGATCCTGTTATGTGAAGGGCCAACTTTTTCATTTAAAGCTGGCCTGAAAAATGTGTGATTTCTGCCCCATCTTAGTCTTTGAGAGTCACAAAAGGAATGCTTTTACTTAGGATATTTCAGAAATATGGAATGTCTACAAATGCTTATCAAATCTGAATAGAGTTGAAATTTAAACAAATACTATGTAAAGGATCACCTATTAACTCTGTTTTTACTGTACATGATAAATAGATACAATTTTTATTTTTCAATTAAAAAATAAATAAAACTGTGTTCGTTGTGACGTGTGTGTATGATGGCACGGAGGGAAAAAATCTAGGGTTATAAAAGAGGATATTCTCCCTCATCTGTGTTGCTCAGGAACCATTATTTATTGATAGATTTAGGCATTTGTCCCTATCCATGACATAAGTCACAAGGTGTGGCCTGTATTATCTATTACAAGATACCCAATGGTGGATTGTGCACGTGTGAGCATGGCAAGCCTTTAAAAGGCTTATAGGATATTGATCATGTTGTGGTGATTTTTCAGAGGAAGGAAAGCGGTGTCCACTACTGGCTTTTAGGGTATGGAGGGTGATTAATGTTCTTCTCATCACTCTTTCCTGTCTCTACTTTCCCATTTTCTGTCCTCCAGAAAACAGCTAAACAACTTGTACCCTCTTGTACAAGGTTTCCAGAAACAACTAGCTGGAATTTTGACTTTGTTGTCTTGTTACTTTGGGGGGAGTGGAGGGTGTAAAGAAACTAGTTTATATATACAAAGACCATACACAAACACATACACACACAGACATTGTGGGGCTGTGTGTATATATTTTTAATAGTCCACATATCAGCTAAGCTCTTGTGCCTTATGATCCAAACAACATGAGTTCAAACCTCCCAACTCCACAATTTATGAAAAGTCCAATGCCCTTGCCAAGAGTGATCTGAATTTCTGAGGGTATTAGGTTAACAGGGTTGGTTCTTTATTTGAGCTCCTGGCTCAGTTAGACTGTTTTGTTTAGGGCATCACTGCCCTGCGCATGGATCTCCAAAAAACCACTCACCCAGGGTCTTTGGATGCCAAGTCAACTTTATTGGAGGTTTAGGGGAGATGGTGAAAAGTTTATTTCATAGCAATTCATACAACTTTAAATCTCCATTTCTCCTTTACAAGTCCCATGGCCTCTCCATTTTGTTGTTCTTCCATCTTAGCTCTTTTCTTTTTTGTCTGCTTCCTCCTTCGTAGAAGCTTAAAGAAAGTTAAGTTAAAAAAATATGATGGGGAATTTCTCATCATATTTTGCAGAACTATTCTAAATTCCCCATTGTATTATGTGGAACATTAAGCTATTTCCATTCCCTGCCCTAAAACTCAGCTGCAAACAACATTGCTTATCGAAGATTCTGGAGGAGCTCTGATCCCCAGGTATAGGCCTGGCTGACTTGGCTGACTGAGTCCTTAGACAAGGACTAAAAGACCAGCAGTTGATGTCTCCACCTGGGGAGGTTACAGCTGATTGCTATGGTCCTCTTTGTGCTTTCTCATAGTTTTCAAATTGTTGACCACACTCTTGATGCAGGCAAAAGTAAATAATCAAATGCTTTAAAAATGTTCTGGAAAAATAAATCCAGGCTCTTGTGGAAAATATTTTCTTGGAGGGCATATGTAAAGGGAATTTGAAAAAAGGTGAAGTTGATGCTAAGAGCAGGGGTTGGGAAAATTTTCCTACAAAGGGCCAAAGTGTAAACATTTTAGGCTTTGTGGGCCAAATATTAATAATCTTTGTCACAACTATTCAACTCCTATGTTGTTTCAGAAAACACTCATAGACAATACAGAAACAAATGAGCCTGGCTGTGTTCCAATAAAACTTTATTTACAAAACTAGGTGGTAAGCCTGATGATTCAGTCCACCACCTGCCAGCCCCTGCTAGAGGATGTGTTGAACTTTAATCAAGCTATGTATGGGCTTGATGGGAGCTTGGGTGACATTCTCAAAAAGGGGAAAGTTGAGATGATGTGGTAAAACCATTGTATAGCTTTCATAAAATTTAATTGTTTCTCTTTTTAGTATCTTTCAGGGTAAGTTTAGAAAGAAAAAGATTTTGTAACAGAGTAGTCACCCCTCCTCCCATAGATATGGAAGCATAAAATTGAGAGTGGGAAATATGTAACAGAGGGAAGGGCCAGAAGAAAGAAAAACAAAAAAAAAAAAGATTTTCTGTCTCTAAGTTTTAAACTTAGCCCGGCCTGCATCCCTGAGGCAGATTAAGTTTTTTGTCAAAAGAAATAACTCCCAGGTGGTGCCAGTCCCCCAGGTGGGTGGCTGGCAGAGTTCACAGGTTTTGGCAAAGATGGGATGATTAGAATAGTTAACCACAATAGCCTAGAAGTGAGAAGCCCTCCCTTTAAAAGCTCTATATTTCTGCCTATGTTCAGGAAATTTGGATTTTGAGATGGGAAGTTCTACCATTTTTCCTCCTTTGCTAGCAAAGTAAAATCTCTTTTCCCATCCCTAAAATCTTGTCCTCGTTTTTCTGATTCGGCCTTGTGGACAAGTGCCGAGTTTTTGGTAACAATTTGGCTCCTTCAAAAATTTAAGCTTAAAAGGAATTGGGAGATAAAAGTGATAGGTTTGAAGAAAAATTAAGTTGGATTAGAGAAAAATACACATAGGTCTATCTGGTAAAGAAAAACTTTCCCGTTAGAGGAGAGGTAACATTAGGCAAAGACTGCTGGCCATGGTCTCAGGAATCCTAAGCACACATCTGGCCTCTGGCAGGTATTTTTTGATGTTCAAATCAGTCAGCCTCTCAGGAGCCCAAGGTTCTTTCTGGCAAATCATATAGTTACACTAGGTGAAGCCAATGCCCTTCCTTTCTCTCTCTAGGATTCTAGGAGAGTCTCTCAGAATCTCACGGAGAACTAGAGAGGGACACAGGGCTCTATTTTTCCCCTTTTTCTCTTCTCAGATTTAATAAATATATCTAGTGATTCCCATGACCCTGGTGGTTGACTCTACATTGTCTTATGTCGCAGGTCTCTTCCCTGGACATGTCCAGGTGGCCTTAGAGGTTGGGTATAATTATTGTAATGTTTTAATAAATAATCCAGACTTCTTAGCAGTCAAATGACTTGGCCATTATTATACAAATAATAAGAGAACTGAGAGGCGAACTCTAGGCCCCCCATTTCAGGTTGTAGCAGTAATTCTATTTAATCATGGCTGCACACCCTCCATTTTTTTCAGGAAAGGAAAAATTGAACATTGAAAGGCAAATGGGAATTTTTTCTGAGAGTGCAAATGGGAGAAGTCAGTAGGAAGTTTGCAAAGTATACATGATTGACGGAAACCTTTGACAGTAAGAGTAGGTTTAACATAAGTTAAAGGCCATCTGAGGGATGTGGTGAGCATTGTGGAGGGGAAGGGCACACCTCTAACCCTTGCTAGGGAGAGGCTAAGATATAAAATGAATGTAACCAAAATGTTCCTACTTTCATATTTTCTTGAAATAAAATAAAATAAAAAAGAAACAAAACATAAGTTAAAGGCAATTTTCTACATACGCCTATAAAATAGAAACTGTGTTAGGTTGGGAGAAAAGAGTGTGCAGGAGGATCCGGAAGTCAATTCCAATCTGTACCTGGGGGACTCTAAAAGAACAAAATCCTCCTAAGGAGAGAGAAGTGCATCCTCCAAGTTTATTTCCCAGATTTGGGACAGTCTTGCTACTTCTGCAGCTATGCTTTACAAAGAAAAGGATGGTATCCCTGGGGACAGACTATGATGTCTAAAAGAGGAACAAATTCTGCATCCTTTTCCTACTGCCTTCTGACCTCTTACTGGTACCCTAATGAAGATCAATCGATTGTTGCAGATCTCACAGAAGCAGGGCAGAGAGAGGGAGAAGGTGATGCCTCACTCACAAAAGGAAGCGGATATCATCTTTGAAGATGGCTTCAGACACAGCAGTGGCCAGTGACAACCTTTTGCTTTCCATTCCTGACCTTTTGAGTAAAAGAACTGGCTGTATCTAAGCATCAGGCTTTTGTCGGGAGATATGTTCTAGCTTTCCTTTTCCTTTTATATCATGTGTGTGCATGCGTATGCGTGTGCATAAAAGTTTTCCAGTCACAAAGGGCCTTTTCACTGTCACTAATGGAAGCGGGAGAGACCATTACAAAACACGGATGGCATTGTGCCCAGGAAATCACATCCTTGTTTAGAGCCGAATAATTATGGTGAACAGAGAAGTCCTAGCTGCTATCAGCTGTCAATGTGCCTTTTGGGACATCCTGACAAGGAAGTAACTGTCAGTAGGAAGAAAAATGAGTCAAAGTAGGATAAACAGTGAGTTGAGGGGGAAGGAAGATGGATGAAATACACAGAAAGACAGTTATCCTTTCCAGTCAATACAGTCATAAACCCTGTCCCATATTTCCGACTTAAGACATTCAGCTGATGGTTTCTGGGTGAGGTCAGCAGGTTGGTCAGTGTAGAAATGAATACAGCTCACTCTCTTTGCTGTCCCACCTGTTCCTGCACCATCATTTTCCATGAGGAGTCTTACAAAGGTGACTTGCATTGACAGTTCAGACTGTTTGACCGGCTGAAGTCCCTGCTGTGTCAACACAAAATATTATGATGTCTGCATTTAGGAACTGAGGCATTTTAGTTGAAATTTCCTCCCTCTCAAGTTAGGATGAGCTTTGAGACTGAAGACTAGTCTATATGGCAATACCCTGAGAACCTCAAATCATCATTGTACTTCA
This sequence comes from Cheirogaleus major, assembly GCA_963574435.1. NCBI lineage: Eukaryota > Metazoa > Chordata > Mammalia > Primates > Cheirogaleidae > Cheirogaleus > Cheirogaleus major. The sequence goes on from CAUYPO010009117.1 coordinate 15,322, forward strand.
GTAAACCTTTCAGGGTAGGACTCAGGCAGGTTAGAACATCCCTAAGCTGATTAGATCAGTCAGCAGACACATTTGAATCAATTCACATTAAAAGGGTATTTAACTCCAAAGTGTTTAAAATTGGGAGAGAATGAAAATTAGCCGGATTTTGATCAGCCATGCTTAGATGGGTATATCGCAACCATGGAGACATGGGAAAGTCCTGGATAGGCTACGTGTTTGGTCAATTTAAAGGGGAAAAGTGACCCTGCCAGGCTAGGTTAAAAGTGCCCTGCTGAGAGGCATGGACTCCCCATAGGATACTGAGAAAGAAGCAGAACAAGGAAATTCATTTAAATGCCTTCATGGAAAAGTGACTCTCAGAACTTTCCCAACCACTTGCTGCCTTTTCCATCCCACATCACCTTCTCTCCTCACACATCTTCCTAAAGCTTTCATTTTCTACATCAGCACCCAGGGGGCATGTGTTCACCCTTCCTTGCTCGGTTTCTCTTTCTCTCACTTTGAGAGTGCAGCTGCAATAATAAAGAAGGCTTAGATCTTGTGGCTCCCAAATAACCTCCATTTTATCAGGTTTCTCTGAGTCAGTTGGGTAGCAATGTTAAACTGAGGAAAGGACTGACGCAAAATTCTTTGAGGAGAATTTCTTCCATGGCTCTGCTCTCTTTGGCCTTAAAAGCAGCAGCAAAAGAAAAGAGTGACACCAAACACCAGTGTGGCACATTTTAGGAGAGAAGTAGCTTCTAGTTTTAGTGATTATTTTGTGTTTATAAAACACAACCACTTTTATGCAAACTCTGAAGAAAGGAAGACTTGTATACTTTAAGGTGTAGTCAAATATTTGAAGGTTATTCTAAAGAGGAGTGCTGAATTTATTTTCATTACTCTAAAGGAAAGAACTAGAACCCATTTGTAGAATTTATAGAAAAAAATATTTTGACTCAATATTAAAAAAAGGAATTGCCTTCACTGCTTCAAAAAGTAGTGAACCTCCCAGCACCAAAAATGTTCAAGCAAAATGACAATCTGGGTTGTGTTAGTCAGGAAAGGCTTAGTGGAAGTAAAAAGTAAACCCAAAAGATTCAATGACTCAAAACCGTGAAGTTTGTTTGTTTATTCTCTCCTGTAACAGAGCAGGTATTCAGGTTAGTGGGGTTGTTCTTCCTCCAACCCCCTAGCCCCCACCTGACAGTCATTCAACAACCCAGGCTGACAACTATTAATACTCTGGTGTGTCTGAGGTGTCCCGGACATCACCATCCCAGTGCCCTGGAGTGAAGAAAGAGCATGGAAACAACACGGCGGAGGTGGTTATGGGCTAGGCCTGGAAGTGGCACACACACACCCCATCTCCCCCACCAATCCCATTGCCTTGGCTAGAACTCTGTCTCGTGGCCATAACTGACTGCCAAGGAGACGGGGAGACATGATCTATCTGGTGATCTTGGACAAGCTATTTAATATCTTAGTCGCATGTCTTTCAACTTTAAAAATGAAGCTATCTCAAAAGGGACTATCAAGAAAGTGAAAAGACAACCCCCCAAAATAGAAAAAAATGCAAGTTGTGTATCTGATAAGGGTCTATATCCAGAATAAATTTAAAAAATTATAACTCAACCACAAAAAAGAAAACTCAGTTAAATGTGCCAAAAGATTTGAAAAAAGATTTCTCTAAAAAACTATACAAATGGCCAATAAGCAGAGGAAAAAAGCTCAACATCTTTGTACATCAGGTATATGCAAATCTAAACCACAATGAGTTACTACTCCACACCTGTTAGAAGGGCTGAGATAAAAAAGACAGACAGCAAGTGTCGAGCAGGATGTGAGGAAATTGGAACCCTCATACGACACTGGTGGGAATGTAAAATGGTACAGCTGCTTTGAATAACAGTTTGACAGTTCCTCAAAATCTTAAACATAGAGTTACCATAAGATCCAGCAATTCCACTCATAGGTATATACCCAAGGGAAATGAAAATATATCCATGCAAAAACTTGTACACAAATTTTACCAGCTAAATTATTCATCGTAAGCAAAATGTGGAAACAATCCAAGTCCCAAATGACCATCAACTGGTAAATAAATTATCAAAATGTGATATGTCCATATGATAGAATATTATTCAGCCATAAAAAGGAATGAAGTACTGATACATGCCATGGCATAGACAAACCTTGAAAACTTTATGCTAAGTGAAAGAAGTCAGACACAAAAGGCTGCATATTGTATGATTCCATTTCTATAAAATGTCCATAGACAAATTCATAGAAACAAAAAGTGGATTAATGGTTTCCAGGGTTTGGGAAGGCAGAGAAATGGAGAGCGACTGATAATAGGTACAGGGTTTCTTTTTGTTGTAGTGGTTGTAAAACTTTGTGAATATACTAAAAACCACTGACTTGTGTAATTTAAAAAGGTGAATTTTATGGTATGTGAATTTAAGTGATAAAGCTATTCATCAAAAATAATACCTACCTGTTCCAAGACTGCAAGTCGATACCATTTCCCCTTCTCTCACAGTAAGAGGGTTAGAGTTGAGACAAGGCTGCCGACTCAGGGACTACATTTCCCAGGTTTCGTTGTACAAATTGCAGAGGCCATGAGATCAGCTCTTGCTAATGAAACATGCTAGAATGGCGATGGCTAAAGCAAGCTCGGAGAAACGGAAAACAGAGCCACAGCCAGCCCAGGGGTAGAGATGACATCACAGAGCAGAGCTCCTCCAGCCAATACTCACCTCAAAGCTGTTATGAAGAAACACACTTCTGGATTCTTAAGCCACTCTATTTTGCAGTCTCTTTGTTATAGAAGCTACTGTTATTCTACCGAATGCAGAAGCAGGTAAATGAAGTAGGATGCCATCCTGACAAAAATCTAACATGCACGGCATTGGCTCAATAAGCAGTGAGTGATAAGGAAATATATATTACAAGCTGGAACACTGGATGCATTTGCATACCCTGCAAAACATTTGTCCACAGTAGCGTGCAGTAGTCCTGCTCTATCCGTGGGGGATATGTTCTATGAGGCCCAATGAATGCCTGAAACCCTGAATAGTGCTGGATCCTATAAACATTATGTTTTTTGATCTGCTAATCCAGACGGCTACTGTCTGATGGGTGGATGGCATATAAAGCTGGACAAAGGGATAATTCACGTCCAGGTAGGAGGAAGTGGGACAGCAGAAGATTTCATCACCCTACTCAGAACAGTATGCAATTTAAAGCCTATGAATGCTTTATTTCTGGAATTTCTCATTTAATATTTTCTGACTGCATTTGACTGCAGGTGGCTGAAACTGCAGAAAGCAAAACTGCAGAAAAAGGGGGGCTATTTACCGTACCTACTGAGTCAGTAGCTCTAGGGAAAGTGCTTGAATGGAGCTGAACATTTGTGGATGCTGCCTGCTCCTTGCTGTTTTTAGCATGGCTTTATAAAAAAAAAAAGAACACAATAAAAAAATTGGTTGGTTTGCAACAAAAAATAGAAGGAAATAGAAAAAATATAGTTTCACGTTCATTCCTTTGTTCATTCATTCTACAAATATGTTTCAGGCACTTGGACTACATCAATGAACAAAACACACAAAGAGAGCTTATAATCCAGTTGGAGAGACACACAATGAGCGATACATATATTAAGTAAATTATATATGTTACAAATATATAATATTTCCTATGGAAAACCAAAGGAGGCCGACGAGGCCACCGAGGAGGCCTGTGTGACTGGAGTTGAGTTAGCAAGTAAGTGAAGAGTTGCAGAGGAAACAGGGCAGACCAATGACATTGGCTTTTACTTCCAAGGTGTTGAGCAGAGTGACGTTTCAAAAGGCTCACTCTTGCTTCAGGGGGGACATATAGAAACAGAGATAAGTCAGGAGGCCCTAGAGGAACCCAGGCTAGAGATGATCATTGCTCAGATCAGAATGATAGCATTGGAGGCCAAAAGAAGAGATGGATTCGGGTTAACTTTTGAAGAGATGTTTTTGCTGAAAGACTAAAAGTGGATTGTGAAAGAAAGTGAAGAATAAATGACTCCAAAATTAGAAGAATAAAGTGAAATGATGTGAGTAAAGTGTAAGCAGTAACACCAAAGCCAAATGCGGATCAAATTGTCAAGTTCTTACTTAAAAGAGGATATTTTGTAAACTGTGTCAGAAACATAGCACAGGTCTAAAGCCAAAATAGAGCTTCCTAGGAGCCCACAGGTACCACACAACGCCCACCACTGAATTAAGCTGGTCCTCTGGAAGCTGGAGAATTTAAGGTTTTCCTTATCTCCTTTCCACATATCTCACCATGAGGGGAGTCTTAGGGAAGGCTGCTTAGCACATAGAGATTGCAAGACCAGGTGAGTCTGGTGCATCTGAGAACAAGCTGTCCGACAGAGCAGGAGTAGAGAGAGTCAGGGCCTGTGGACCTTCCCATGCATCCTGAAGGCTCCTCTCAACAGGCCACTGGACTGGGTGCTCAGCGATCTCCCCACAGTCTTCTCCTTCCTTGGGGAAGAAAGACAAGGCGGGAAAGGGAACTATCAGTTTTTTCCTGGAAACACAAAGAATGAGGAATAAGATTTTTTTTCCCATAACAGTCAGGATTATTAAACTATACAAATAGAGATATCTTTAATTTTAGAATAGAATAATTTTTCAGGACATGTTTTTATAAGTTCATTTTAGGATACACTATATAAAAGAATTAGGTCATTCTAATGATTATAATATACTTCCTTGCTTAGCCAATGAATTTCTCTGAGAGGCAACAATGTTATGAAAACAGTCTAGCTTTTGGGGGCCAGACTTAAATCAGTTCTAACCTTGATCCCTCCACCTACTAGCTGTGTAGCTTTAGGTAGGTTACATAACAGCTTTAAACTTCAATTTCCTGGCTAAAAGAGAGCAGCAATGGTACCGATGAATGACATAGCATATGGAAGGTAAATATTACAGTGTCCACCCCATAGACTATACCAACAGAAGTTAGTTTCTTCTTAACATAGGAGTGCAATGGTGAGGTGGAATGCCAGCTTTCTGAAAAACTTGAAAAAGAGCTCTTCTTGCTGAAATGCTGGCTCCCATATACGAAATGCAATTTGCCAAAGTCAAAAGGGAAAACTTTGCTTTCTATTCAAAGGCTCTTGGCTTCATTTTTGTGCTTCTCCCAAAAGCTTGTTGACACCAAGCACCATCCTTCTGATAAGAACTGTCTGAGAATTCAGCACAACGATGAGAAAGATCATCTCATGAAAGAAACTCTTCTTGTGATGTCTTCAGCCCCAGCTCAAAGTCTTGTGGTTTCCAGCAGATCAAATAAAGCCTGGGGTAAAAATAAAACCCCCACACAGGTTTGTTCATGGAAACCGACTTACTAGAAAGCTACATTTCTCAATGATTTTACAGTCTATTCTTATTGATGATATTTCAGTTACATGCAGTTGATTACAAATTTTTCTAACACCCTAGTACTTGCTCAGAGCTATTACCAATTATGAGAGATGCTGTGGAGAATTATGATAAGAGGATTTCAAATCCTTTGATTAAAATGATATTCACATAATTGACATTTACATGACTAATTTTGTTCTTCTATGCTATAAATTAATTCATATTTTGTGTTGCATATTAAAGGAAATTTGGAGAATTCCAGGAGCAAATTACCACCACCAGCAGCAGTCTATTTATAAAATAAAGTCTTCAAAGAAAAAAGTGTTCAAAGAAAAAAAAATCTTGCTGATATATAGAGAGCTTTATTTTTAAGTGGTCTGAGCATATTACTTGATGAGGGTAAATTGCTTCATAACATTCTTTCTCATTCTTCAGCATTTCCCTACAGTAATTTATACCTTTGTGTAATGTGGTATAGCAGAAACACTAGACTTTGGAGTTTAAAATTTCTTGGTTTTATTCCTACATCAGCTGATTGTTTGATCTTGGGCCAAAACAGCCTCAGTTTTCTCAAATGTAATACAGGAATGACTCACAAGATTGTTCTATAGATCTAACAAAAAAAATTTAGAAAACATCTAGTGTTGGGGCTAGTATCTAGAAGGTAGTCAATAAATGGTAGCTATTATTTACATGGTAGCTATCATAATTATTTTAATCTTATTTTTGAAGGTCATTTTAAGGAGAACGCTGTACGAAACCTGAGTCGAATGACATATGTGCTGGGGCAAGATAGTTATAGCTATAGGGAAAGTGAAACAAAAGAAAACGAAACAGCATTTTTAAAACTATCTACCATTTTTGCATGCTATTATATTTTTGCATGGTATGATATTATGTGGCAGGCAATATGCTGAGGTATTTACATGAGTTGTCTCATTTAACACTCACAATAGTTTTTTTTTTTTGGTAAAGTTGACATAAAATTTGTATACCATAAATTCACCAGTTTAAATTGTACAATTCAGTTGGTTTAGTATATTCACAGGATTATGCAACCATCACCACTGGCCAATTCCAGAACATTTCATCACCACAAAAAGAAACTCCATAATCATTAGCAGTCATTTCCCATTTCCCCTGTCTCCAGCCCCTGGTAGCCACTGTCTTAATCCATTAGTGTTGCTATAAAAAAATATGATAGACATACTATTTATAAACAATAGAAATTCATTTCTTATGGTTCTGGAGGCTGGGAAGTCTAGCATTAGGTGTCTGGTGAGGGCCTTCTTGCTGTATCCTAACATGGCAGAAGGGATGGAAGGGCAAAAAAGAGACTAAGCTTGTTTACCCCAGACCCTTTATAAAACACTAATCCATTTTTGAGGGCAGAACCATCATGATTTAATCACCCCTGAAAAGCCCCACCTCTTAATAACACCACAATGGGGATTAAGTTTCAATATGAATTTTGGAAGGGACATATTCAAACCATAGCAACCACTAATGTACTTTCTGTCTCTATGGAATGGCATGTTCTGGATATTTCATATAAATTGAATCATATAGTATGCAGCCTTTTGTGTCTAGCGTCTTTCATTTAGCATAATATTTTCAAGGATTATCCATGTTGTAGCATGTGTCAATACTTCAGTCATTTTTATGTCTGAATAATATTTCATTGTATGGATATATCACACTGTGTTTATCCATCCATCAATTAACAGAGCAATAACATTTTACAGTTGAGGATACTGAAACTAAGAAAATTTAATAAAACTTACCAGAGATGACACAATTAATAAGAGCCAGGGGCAAGGATTTGAACTGAGGCTTTTTTCCAAATTAAAAATTCATTCATATATATATATATATATATTCATTTTTTTGGACAGAGTCTCAAAAAACTAGTCTCACTCTATCTGTTGCCCCAGATAGAGTGCAACCTCAACCTTAACGTCAAATGTCTGGGCTCAAGCCAGCCCTTAGCCTGCCTTAGCCTCCTAAGTAGCTGGGACTACAGGTGTGCGCCATGATGCCTGGCTAATTTTTCTATTTTTACTAGACATGGGGTCTCGCCCTTGCTCAGGATGGTCTTGAAGTCCTGAGCTTCAGCAATCCTCCCACTTTGACCCCCCAGAGTGCTAGGATTACAAGTATGAGCTACCATGCCCGGCCTCAAAATTCATATTCTTAATCATTTCATCTTACTGTATCTAATTTTAAAAATCAACTGGCACATAATGAAAAATAAAAGAAATACATCTCCATGCCATTCGCTTATTTTCCTATTGAGTTTTTTATGTCTTTCTTAATGGCTTAGAGGTATTTTTAATATAAATAGTATTTTGATATTAATCTTTTGTTGGTGATGTGTATTGTAAATATTTTCTTTCAGTCTGTAACCTATTTTTTCACTGTCCTGAACAGTGAAATTTTTTTTGATGAATAAAACTTCCTAATTTTATTATGGTCAAATGTATCAATGTCTTATAGATATAATTTTTATGTCTTGTTTTGACAATCCCACACACACCCCCTAAGGCCTAAAACATGCCCACTTATATATTCTAACATGAGCATAAATTTTCATTCTTTATATTTAACTTCTCAATCTATCTAAAGTTGATTTTGGATATGAAATGTGAAAAAGTTCTAACTTAATTTCATCTTTTCCCAAACATTACTTTATCCATGCATTTTATAGAAGAGGAAATACACATTGCCAATAAATATTTGAAATGATAATCAACTTCATTAGCAATGGAAGAAATGCAAATCGAGAACACAATGTGATAGCATATTATATTCTTTCAAATAGCAAAAAAATGTAGTTTGACAATATCAAGTATTTAGGAGAATGTCCCTCTACAGAATCTCTTTACATTGCTGTTGGGAATGCAAAGTGTTAAAACCACTTGGAAAACAGCTTGGTATTTGTCTTGGTCTATTTGGGCTTCTATAACAAAATATCATAAACTGTGTGGCTTATAAACAACAGACATTTATTTCATATAGTTTTGGAGGCTGGGAAGTCCAAGATCAAGGTGCTGGCATACTTAGTGTCTGGTGAAGTCTCATTTTCTTGTTCATAGATGGCATCTTCTTGATGTATTCTACATGGTGAAGGAGCTAGCTAGCTCTCTGGGGTCTGTTTATAAGGGTACCAATCATGAGGGCTCGACCCTTATGACCTAATCACCTCCCAAAAGGCCCTGTCTCCTATAACCATCACCTTGGGGTTTAGGATTTCAACATATGAATTTTAGGGGGACACAAACATTCAGATCATAGCAGTATTATAAAGTTGAACAGTCACACCTCTTGCGAGTAGCAATTCTGTGGGAAAGATATACATAGCACCACTGTTTGTATTAACAAAACATGTAAACAACTCAAGAACCCATATCAAGAGACTGGTGAATAAACAGCAGTATGTTCACATAATGCAGTTTCATAAAGCAGTCAAAAGAAATGAATGTCAGTGACATACAATAATATGAATGAATCTTAGAAATATGATACTAAGCGAAGAAAGGTAAATCCTAGATATAACATACAATTCAATATTCATTTTTGTAACATTAAAAATAATTCTAATAAAAAAAGAAAGTTCCAGAAGAGATGTAAAAAAAAAAAAAGAATGATGAACACCACTTCAGGATGGAGGTTAGCTTAAGTTAGGGGATGCAAAGAGGTACAGTGGAGGGGGACCAAAAAGGAATGTATACATTTTCATATTGGTTCCAGTTTTTTCTTTTCTCCAAAGTGAGTGGTACATTACATTAATGAATGATGATGACTTTATTAAAGGAAATCAACCAACCAACAAAGAAATAAAAACAGCCATACGTAGAGCAATGTTAAGAGTGTCTTAAAGCAGAAATATGATTAATCTGAGTAGCTATAGCCCAATACAAAATAAAAATCAGGAAAAATAGCTAATAAATAACCATGTTTAAAAGGGCATGAGTTCTACTTGTAGCTCTTTGAGGTATCTCCATATTACCTGCCACACTTATGTGCACATATAGTGATAACATTCACTGGGTGTCAGGCAGGGGGGAGGGGGAGCAGGGGATGGGTATATACACACCTAATGGGTGTGGTGCACACCATCTGGGGGATGGACACACTTGAACCTCTGACTCAGGTGGGGCAAGGGCAATATATGTAACCTAAACATTTGTACCCCTGTAATATGCTGAAATTAAAAAAAAGTTTTTTTAAAAAGGCATGAGTGTGACAGAAACCATTCTCTGCAGGGACCATTCCTAATAATAATGATCAGATACATCTCAAATTATGGTGGAATTATCTATAAAGACATAGGCTCTCATTTGAAAGCCCAGTAGCAGATTGATGAATTTTCATTATAAGAGGAGGATGAAAGTGACATGATCAAAGTGATAGCTTTAGCTTGTTTGTTTGTGGGGACTCATTCCAACTGCCTCATACAGCACTTGGCTGACTTCTAGACAGGATTCAGGGAACAGGTGGCAAAAGCAAGAGTGCCCAGGACACAGGGCCCCCTGAGCACCCCAGTAGGAGAATGTTTCACAGGGACAGGATACTTGATCTTGACACTGTCATAAACTGAGTCGTGTCCCCCTCCAACCCCAACTCATATGTTGAAGAGTCAACCTGACTGTATTTGGAGATAGGGCCTTTACGGGGGTCATTAAGGTTAAATGAGGTCATAGGGTGGGCTCTAATCCTTGAGAACTGGTGTCCTTATAAGAAGAGAAAGAGACACCAGAGCTTGCGTTCTCTCTCTCCACCCCCCACCCTTCTTCGCCACAGAAGAAAGGCCATGTGAGAAAGCAGCTGTCTGCAAACCAGAAAGAGAGCCCTCACCAGGAAACTAATCCGCCAGCATCCTGATCCAGGACCTTGACTGCCAGAACTCTGAGAAAATAAATTGCTGTAGTTTAAACCACCTTGTCTACAGTACTTTGTGATAGCAGCCCAAGCTGATGAACACAGGCACTGGGCAGGAGTTGGACTGGACTGTTGGAATATTTGGAAACATTAGTCTATTCCCAACTCATATACACACAAATTATCTGAGTAGGAGCATTTTTTTCAATTCCCAAAATCCAACCGTAGTCCTTCTCTGGGCTGGTTAGGTGCTAAGCGGTATACAGAGCAGAACTGCCTTTGAGCTGGGCAGGAACACAAAGGGCTTGTCTTAGCCTGGGGAAGCCTGAGTGTGACATCCCAGATGTGTCCACAGTCCCTTTCACTTCAGTTCACTGCCGAGCCAGCAACCGTATACTTAGTATTCTCTCGCTCTTCTTTGTGGTTTTACCACATGTATATATATTTTTACTTGATTATTTTTAAACTAGACTAATTTATTTTGTTTATTGTCACTATCCTTGCCAGATATAAGCTCTCAAAGGGCAGAAATTTTTGCTCATTTTGTTTACTGCTATATTCTTGGTGCCTAAAACAGCACCTGGCACACGGTAGCTTACAAATATTGGTTGAATAGATGAATTAACTGGTATGAGTGAGTAGAAGTGGTTCTGGAGGCCTCCTTCTTTTCTCACAGAGGCCCAGCTGAAATCTATTATATTTCAGGGTGGAAAAAGGAATTTCTTGTGTCATAAGAGCCTCGCCTATGCTGCCTATACTCAAGGATTCACCCAATTAACTCATGGAAAATTCTTGTTCAACTGTATGTTTGCACTTTTGCTTCCTATTTATTGTGGTGTCATCAAGCCTGAAGCTGGTGTGCCTACAGTCAAATCACCAATCCTGTAGTGGTATCAAGCAGCACCTTACTGTGGCACCTCATTATGGTGCCACTAAGTCCATCCATTCTAAAACCTCTACATCTACATCCCATCATTGTATCTTTCCTAAGACAGAGTCAATCCCTATTCCCGTGAAAATGGCCTCCTGACATGCACAGGTTCATTGCCTAATTCCTGGGGCTGGCAGTCCCGGAGCCTCAGGTAAGAGACCTCCTCAAACTAGCCTCGTTAGGCTAACCTGAGCAAGTACGGAGGAGAAAAAAGGAAACAAGCTCATTGGACCATTTGTCTCTCTGACCTGTGAGAACAGAACATGAGATGACAGAGCTGAATTCAAGGGACTCACCCTGGGTCACCGCGCACTTGCTGTTTCACAGCTCCATGGCTCCCTACTCCCTGCCCGCTCCTCAGATCCTCTTTCTGGCCCTTGGATTCAGAGTGAGAACCCTCCTTTATCCAATGTCAGCCTTGCACTCCTTCCTGACATGGTCCCACTTCTTCCCTTGCCTTGTCTTGGTTGCACCCTTTTGGTGCCCAAAGAAGACCACTAAATCCAGTTCCTTAGACCCACAGACCCCAACCTTTTTGGCACCAGGGACCATTCTCATGAAAGACAATTTTTCCACGACTGAGGGTAGAGAGGATGGTTTCTGTATGATTCAAGTACGTTACATTTATTGTGTACTTTATTTCTATTATTACATTGTAATATATAGTGAAATAATTATGCAACTCACCATAGGTTGGGGACCTCTGCCTTAGAGTATAAGGCTCCTACCTAAAATTGGCAAGAGGCATCATTTTCTCAACCTTACTGTGTTTCCAGAACTGGTATCTACAGACATTGCATCACCCAGAACTGAGAAAGAATAACTTCCATCCAGAAACATTCTTCTGAATAAAGATGTACTGAGAAATATAAGGATGAATTTTTGGTCTTAGAAACAGTCATCTTTTCCTTTTCACAATACCCTAATTTCCAACATATTTCTTACAGCCCATAATAAAGATGTCACAAACCAGGGAGATTTTTTTAAACCTATTGAGGGAGTTTCAGAGATGAGGAGCATTTATAACACCTACTCTTGAAGCAGAAGAGTTCATTTGAACACGTCAAGCTAATTGCCCTTTTGTGAGAAGGGTGGCAGCTTGTTTCTGGGGTTGCCATTGTTACCCATTCCTAAGAGGGCATCGGCATTTAAAAAGGTTTTCTAATGCCTGAGCCATCTCTTTGTTTCCTCCTTCATTGGATGAAGTCACTAAGCTATCTTTATAATTTCATCATCATTTTCCAAGCAACACATTAAGCAGTTATAAACAGAACATTAGGGAAAGCCAAACCCACACAACTTGTAGGAAAATTGGATTAAACATTGGTCTGTAATCAAAAGCAATCCTGGTGAAAATTAATTAAAGAGAAATATTTCTGTTGCCTGTGGCATTAGGCTACTGCTCAGAGAACAAATGTTCCAGATAATAGCATTTGGCTCCCAAAGTGAGAAGGAGATTTATAAATTTTCTCTCTAAGGAAATTATTGGTTATGGACAGGGAGAAACTCCACATGCTTTCTAGTTTGCCTGTGAAAACGCAACTTGCATAGATGCAACCAAAATGTCCAAGATGAGAATTCTCTTTTTGACCAGAGTGATCTCTCATCCTCACTTTAGTTTCCCTGCACAGCCCCTATCCCATACGTATTAATCCAAAATAATTCACTTGGCAATACAAGCTCTTCTTTCTCTAAGTACTTTCAATTTTTCTCTGAGTACTTTCCGCCTGTCCATTTGGGTTGTAATCATTTGCCGAATGTTATCTCAGAGGTAGATCAAACACAAAATGAAATCTTTCTGGACTCTTTCTGGCCTCCTCCCTGGAAAAGGAACAGGAGCTGCTTGTTAGCAAGCCTTTGAACTTTCGCATGTTTTTTCCTTGAATTTTTAAGAATAGTTCTGCAGCAAGTTGCTTTGATTTTTATTTTATTGACATACCTATATTGAGTTCTTGGTTTTAGCTAATGATATGACTTCATTTTTTTTGTTATCGTTGTTCCTCTAAGGCTGTATTTTATTCATTTAATGTGATGTAGTTTGTGTTTGATCCACTCTCTGTGGGAATATGTTTTGGATGGATTTTTAAAAAGCTTATCTAAAAGAAGATAATTAAATGTTGAACACACTTCTGTATTTCAGTGTAGCTAAACTTACCGGTAGCGAAAGAAAGAGCTGTTATGAGTTAAGAAAACAGCACCTTCCTTTCTTCTTAAAAATAGAAAAGAGTGAAAACCACTTTGTTCTATCAAAACTATGACTTGGATAATCAAAAATTCCCTGAGGACCTGTTGAGTCCAGACATGTCAATACATAAACTATAAACTAGGGAGGATGGAAAGAGCATGGATTTGAAATCAAAAGAGCTAAGCAATGGGAGCCGGGTTATCAAAATCATTAGTCAAAAAGTGTATGATATAAATTTGAAATTAAATACATCGTATGAAAAACAAATGCAATAAAAACTCCTCACATCCTCATTATTTTACTACATCTTACTATCATCTGTGCTCTTGCAGCCATTTATGTGCGCCACATCTATGCGGGAGGAATGCTGTAGGACGGTGCGCGGCTCACTGCGCATCTCCTCCCAGCTCCGTGTGCGGCGGCGTGAGGATGGCAGCTTGGAAGTGGTCATCCTCCAACATGGTTCAAATCAAGGATTTTTTCTACAGCCTTCAGTTGTTTCAAACATTTCCCAGCACGCTACTACCTAACAGAATGAGAATCTTGTTATTTCAAAGTGTAAATAGATTGGAAAGACCTACTCTGGAGAGTCGATTTCCCTAGACAGTTTTTGGTTTTTGGTTTCTGGAATCCTTTCCTCCTTCAGCCTGTATCATCATTCCTTTCCCTGAGGAATTACCTGTTTCTCATTCCGTGCATTTGGGCCAAAGGGTAGAGGGTCCACAGACCCTAGGCTTCCCTTACCTCAGGGCGGGGCTCGTGGCCCGAAGCTGACAATCGCAGTACTCCATAGCACTGGCCACAGCAATGACCGTCGGTTCGGGTGTGAAATATGAACCAAAGTGAGACAGTGTCCTCCTTAGAACGTAATAGACGGCTGCTGGCTGGGATGAAGAGCTGCAAACGTAGGCTGGCCATCTTTCCCACACAAGAGGATATTAATACATGAAGGGAAACAGGACGCTGATGACATTAAAGTATTTAAAACCTGCTTAAAGCCCAATGCTCTTTGCATTTCCCTGTTACCTGAGCCAATATGTTCCCTTTCCTACATGACCAATAAACATTTTATCTCGAGTAACTCTGGCAAATGCCATATAATGTGACATATTCACGTGGAAAGCACTGTTGGTTCTTGGGTTCTAGTGACAGAGATGCCTAAAAGGGAGTTGAAATTTGACCTGTAATGTGACCAGATCTGGAGACTAATGAGGTGTTGTTTAGAAAAGCTGTTATTGCATTTATCAACCAGAATTTTGTGTATATTGATAAAATTGTATTCAAAAGACTAAATATTGTATTTCCTTGACACTTTGAAGTTTGTGAAAGGTAAGGACAATGCAATATGTACCGCTATATCCCCAGGACTTATCCCAGCATCAAATGGAATATAGTGAGAAATCGCTCGGGAAGTCTTTGTTGATAGAAGAGCTGTCTCCTGAAGACTGTGCATTCGTCTGTGCTATGGTGATGGTTCAGCAGTTTTATGCAATACTCCAAGCTTTCTTTCTGAGAAAGGCATATGGACAACACAGTTTGATGTGAGGCAGAGTAAGCAGATTCAATAAATAAAGACATTCCAGCTCATGAGAATGCTGTTTGACCTTGAGAGCTGAACTTGTTCCTATGTGAGCCAGATTTCCCATTTCTAAGACTCTGGGCTCAAGGGAACCAAAACAAGAGAAATACCCTATCCTGCTTTATAATAAACCAAAAAAAAAAAAAAAAAAAAAAAGATTAATCCATTGGCTATTTGCCAAGGAATTTCACAGCTAAAACTGAGCTTTTGAAGTTTTAAAAATATTTTTTTAATGTATCTCACATCCACCCATAGCAACATCTAACAAGATTACTTTTGTGAAAACAAGAGCACTGTCCTCATTTTAGTCGGTATCTGTTGGGAGAACAATTGCTTCCCCTTTCATATTTTTATAGAGTTGCAGGAACAGCATTAGCGTGAATACTTCTAATCTTTGCAAAGCTTTTAAGAATGTAATATTACTATTAGTTTGCTAATGTGGTAGGTAGAGTTAGTTTTAATGGCATCGGTTTTGTCTCAACTACCATAACAGCTCTTCCTTCATAGGACACAGAAATAATTTGGGGTTTCTACCAGTTACTCAATATGTCTATTCCAACACTGGAATCTAGAACTGGCAAATGTGTCACACGGTGGGTTCAGGAACTCACTGAATCCATTCTGACTGGTGAACCACACAGTAGTAGCATTTTGTTTGTCCAGGAATTAGTGCTAGATCACAGCCAGAGTCACAAAGTCTGATTATTCTTCTTTCCCCAATGCACAGTCATCCTGGGAAATAACCACATGTCCCTTCTGAGAAGGCTAGGAGGAGTATTAATAGTATAAATTTTGTCTGTGTAACAGGGTTTTTTCTCAATGGAATTAAGCATTCAATTATCCTTCATTTAAGGGGATCCTTAAATGAGGCTTTGTATCTGTCAAGAGAATCAAGTCTGGGAATTGTTTGAGAGTACGTGACTCTCTATTATGGTGTTTCAGATCAAATTTGTTTACTAGACGTAGAGCTACTTACCAAATTGCGTAAGACTTTACCAGGATGTCCATCTACTCCAGTTCTAAGGACACCATGATCAGTTGCCAATACCACAGATTTCTGTAGGTCAGGTGCCCACCTTGTTGTTTGCAATTAAGTGCTACCACTTGGCCCCCCACCACTCCTGGATGCCGTCATTCTGACTGAATTAAATTATTGGCAGTATTTTCCACTGTCATTTCTGGACTACAGAGAATAGCCACCACAGAGCTTTGCAAAGATCATGAGATTCACTTATGAATGAATGTATTTCTTACAGCCTTGAAGAAGGAAGCATCCTTGGGACTTTTCTAGGGGACTAGAGTTTGAAAAAGGGCGTAAACAAGCAGTTCTTTTATGGCCAATCCACTCTAGCATCCTAAGACCACTAAGCCTTTGGCTACCTTCTTCTACAGTGTTCCATGAATGTCTTGCATTTAAACTTCATTTAGTGTGAGCCATCCTTTGGGTTGAGGCCTTTGTCAACCAACTGATCAAACTGTTAGAGCCCCTCCCAACGATTCTGGCTAAGCCCAGGAATACAAAATCTTGGCTTGGTAAACCCATACAAACAAATTTCTTCCAAACTAACGTTATACTTCTCCACCCTAATCCAGCACCCTTAGGATCCATTCCCATATACGTTTCCCAGGTTTCTGGTGATATAAATTGGCAAAATCTTGCTATTTTTTTCATGTGTGGATTGTACCTCCTCATAGGACACACTTTATAGCTTACAATCAGGGGCCTGGCAAGAAGTGAGTCTTATTGTAGGTCAAGAAGAAATGAGATGTGGTAGAGGTAAGTCCTAAGAAGATGATCAGTCCCCTCAAAGAAGTACATTACTGCTTCTTTTGGCAAGCGGGGTGGCTATCCTTCTCAGACAGGAGAGAAAGGCTAACTTTTGTGGTCAAAAAAGCCTGAGTCGGATTTAGGAGTTTAAGATCCTTGACTTCAATACAATCAGCTTATATGTCCCCATCAAATTTCCAGGGCCCCACTCCTTCCCAATGAATCTCCTAACTTTAACATAGAAACTTGGCAATGTCGGTTATGAAATTTGCCTTGTAATTCAGCCATTTGTCAAGTTAAACTTTGGGTTTGGTTTTCAGAAATCTTGGTCCTATGGCCACAAGAGATTTATTTTAGGGCATTATTGAAATCTTTCTGGCTCTTCTCCTATATAGTGAGCTGGGAATTTAAAGCCTTGAACTCATCATTTTTCTCTCAAGTTCTCTATTGCACTTAGAGGCAACTAACCAAACTCTTTACATTCCTTATTGTCACTAAAAATATTCTATGACAGTGACTACTTGGTCATCCAAAGCTTTGTCTTCCATAGACAGTTGACAAGTGAAATTTAGGTGACTATTTTGCCATTGCATTCCATAGACTACCAGTGTCTCTTTACCATTGGAAATAGGATCGTTTTAAATGTACCAGATCCAAGAATCTATTTCAGATAGCCCAGAACCAATTCAGAGAACCCATTCTTTGGGTTTTGTTCCCCTCGAACTATGTCCAATATCAAATTCAGTATCAGTTAAGGTTTTATCAGAGAAGTAGAACCACTATGAGTGATGTAGAATAAGGTACTTATTGTCAGGAATAGACATTACACTTTGTGTCTGGTGATGGGCCCACAATGGCTATAGATCAGCCAGGACAGTAGTAAGGAGGAGAGCTGGCATGGAGTGGATGGGTGTGGAGTGCATAAGGATGGAGTGGAATCCATGGGATTTGGAACACATGGAAAAACTAGAACCTGAGTCTGTCTCTAACTGCCTCCAAACTCCATAGAGAAGATGACCTGTAGGAGAAGCTGGTACTTTTACCATGGATCTTCAACACATCCAGCCCAGGTTTCAGAAAAGTCAAAAAATGAGGCACCACAGGAGCTGGGGTTGCTGCAAGCCTGAGTGCTGTCCCGCACCAGCAAGGTGAGGTAGCAGATCAGTGAGGCACCTGCAAGCTGTCCCCAGCAGAACACCACCACCAACCTTCAGAGCATAAAAACCGATGCTCCTTCACTTCTACCTTCCAATTCTCATGTGAATTTCTCTTTCTGCTAAGCCCCTCCCAAACCATACAGGGAAAAAAATTCAGGGAAATATATTTTCAGCCTAGCTAAGTTGACCAAAAATAAAGTCACCAGAAGGAACTTTGGAGACGCTGGCAGTAATTTTTTTCCTTTTCTTGGATGGGTGGAGATGGTGTCCGCAAGCTCAGCTTTTAAATTGTTCATTAAACCATATATTTACAATTTATATGATTGTGTTATTACTTATGTGATTTTTGTTTTTTCAGTGCTATAAAATATTTTAAAACATTTAAATGTTATATGTTTGTAAATATTATTTTTTACAAGTGTGAAATTTCTCCCATAATCCTCCTATTTCTAACGAGAGGAGAGAACTTCTGAACAAGTCTACAAAAGGGAGACCCACTGAGGTCTCCTCAGAGAAAACATGCGTAGTGTCTCCTTTTGACCCTCTACTTGCTCCTTCCCCTGGGAGAAGTGCCTAATCCAACTGGTCTATCCCACCAGCAGCTGTCACAAAAGCAAGACACCACTTACTCTGTCTCATCCTTGGCCTCTTGATCTACTTATGACCAAGCATGGCAGGTACTTCTAGAATCCATGCAGTAGGCTCGAGTTGGGTCTTCCCTTTTTCCACAGAAGGAGCAGCCATTCTATGGTTGTGCCATCTAAGGTGTAAGACAGGGCTCTGCTCTCTGTTAGCCCAGTTGTCTTTAATTCAGGAGGAAACATAGGCAACACCATCCCACATTGACCTTAGGTCCAAGCCTTGTTCTCTAATCCTTCTTTATCATTATTAAAGCTGACATTTCACTATCAATTTGACTTTATTCCTGTTTATTTTCTACCAGGCAGAACTATAAAGTCTCTGCCAGCATCAGAGTCTGGAATTCTGACATAGAGTCTAGGGAAATAAGTCCCCCAGTGGTGACGTTCCTCAGAATCAGGTGGTAGCAGCACTGTAGTACTAAATTATCCATCTGGAAACAGTTGAGACCCGATGACAGGATTTAGCCCTGATGAATTATTGGAGGTTGGGGTTCTAAAATTCATAACTCCCTCCCTCTAAGCATCTGGCCAACAGAGTATGCATTTACATATCCTGAGCCAAGTAGAAAATAAATATCATCTTTTCATATCAGTGAAAGTCCTCTACAAACCTGAGGGAAGGGCTCTCTGATAAAAGCTAGATTGGAACATGAGACTTCAGTTGAGGCTGAGTGGGTCTCCTCGTGCTGCACTAAATACAGTTATTAGAATCTACACACTCTGGGAACTGCATGAACAGATTGGAGTGCATTTGAAGAGCAGATTTTGAATCTCTTATCCCAATCACTGCAGGAAGAAAGACCATCTTCCATGGACCTTGGTCCCATCCAGGTGTGCTTACTGCTTGAGGACAGAAGGCCGAGGAGCAACTCCTGTCCCTTGGTCCAGAAGTGAAGGGGAGGGAGTGAAGGAAAATGAAT
>CAUYPO010009118.1:0-10361 GCA_963574435.1 Cheirogaleus major
AACACTTATACCCCTGTAATATTCTGAAATTAAAAATAGAAAATTTAAAAAATAGAGGTCATTAACCCATTCTACTAAGTGAAGTATCTCAAGAATGGAAAAACAAGCACCACATGTACTCACCAGCAAATTGGTATTAACGGATCAACACCTAAGTGGACATATAGGAATAACATTTGTCGGGTGTTGGGTGGGAGGGAGGAGGAGGGGATGGGTATATACAAACATAATGAGTGAGATGTGCAACGTTTAGGGGATGGTCATGCCTGAGGCTCTGCCTCGAGGGGGAGGGGGGCATGGGCAATGTACATGACCATAATATTTGTACCCCCATAATATGCTGAAATAAAAAAAAATTAATTAAAAAAAATAAAAATAAAATAAAGGGCTCCATAAAAATAAAATAAAGGTTAAATATGTTTAGGATGTATCAGGTTAAACAAAGTTAAACCAGTCTCTTGACTGTTTTCTCTTATAGGGTAATGTGTGCTGGGAATCCGCAAGAGAAGACTACAGTAGAGAGTATTTTTCAAATATTTGACTTTAGAAGCCTTTTTTCAGAGAATTCACATTAAACTGCTCTAAACTCATTTATTCCATCTGCATCCATGTAGCGGAAGAAGTCTGTGGTCTAAGTGTGATTGTTTATAAGCAGATTGGGTTAGATGGGTAGGAAAAGCTTTGGTCACAACTAGATTAGTGAGTTCTTAAAATGGAAATTAAATTTCCTCAAGCCCCTAAGGCTGACTGGCACAAACAGTGACCTTGAGAAGATGCCCCTCCAGACAGGACTCAAGGTGGACCTTTCCTGGATACGGCTCACACTGCAAAGCTTCAAACCAGACCTACTGTTGGATTCTAGTGCTTTTGTTTGTTTGTATGTTTGTTTTTAAAGAGCTGCTCCTAACCTACCAAACTGATCTGATTAACCTCTACAGGGCTGCAATCTGCAGTTTAAAAACCCCTAAACTCTATCAGAATTTAAACATAGAAAAATTCTCATACCTCTTTCCCCCACAACTCTATACTTATTATTTTATGAGGTATGAGAAGAACAAAGGCAGGTTGGAGAGGGCTTAAGGCCATGTTTTTCCTTCAGGAAAGGTGGTACCTAGTATCTTCTTTGTGTCCCTGGTTTTGGAAAAAAACAGGGAGAACTGTGGTTAAAACTGTTAACACTTTGCTTTCAAATTTTAAATGTGATTTCATATTCTAATCTTATTCTGTTAACAATTCACATCGATTCTCTGTTAGTTCTAATTGAGATCACAGGTGAACTCCCAGATAATAGGATTGCCACGGCTTTGGTCTGTAATATATTGGGAGGCTCCCAGCTGTAGAGGAAAAGAAATATTTTTTTTTTCCATCTTACGTTCATGGCTGAGGTATCTATAACAAAAGACAGATTAACAAGAGAAAAGCATACTAAGTTTTATATACAGGATCCTTAAGAAATGAAGCCCCAAAGAAATGAGAAAACCTGTGTATTTTTATGCTAAGTTTGATGAAGTGGACAGTGTGAAGTGTGATTGAACAAATGGGGTGTGATCTAATGGTAGCACTCTGGGGGAACTTAGCAAAGCCCGTTTGTTTAGGTTCTTCTCTGTGTCCCTGTCTCCAGAGATAAAGATGTTCTTTTCTTCCAGGTACTGGAGGGGGGCATCTCTCCAGTGAAGTTTCCATGATCTGTTTCAGGGAGGAGGAGGAGGAAGGGGAAGGTGAGAGTGACTGTCCTCCTTCTGCTGTTTTCTCAAATGCCCAGGTGCCCCCTTTGGGGCCAGTGTGTCCAGAACCTCATCACAGTTAATCACAACGCAGGCAGGCTCTTTCCTTTGCCTCACAATTAGTGTTGCAATGTTAGCTCCTTGACACTGAGCCTGGGCTCAGCTTCTGAGGGAGAGCAGTGCCCCCAGACTCAGGACCTCCTGTGGTCGCCTGCTACATTGAGAAAGATTAATAGCTTTTTTAAAAAAATTCTCTTAATACCTTTCTAGCCTATCAGAAGGGCCTGAGCCTAAAGGCCCTGGCCCCAACCCTGGGGTGTGGTTTACAAGTCAGCCAGCGCCTCCTTAGTACTTGGTACCCTCTGGTGTACCAAGGGCACTTCCAATCTTCCAGTGATTCTTTTTTTTTGTTTTTTTTTTTCAACTAGCAATTGAATGTGATATTTTGCAGAGCACTGTGGCTTTTCAAGCTTTATTTCAAGGGGTCTAGAAAATATTTGTGTTTTCAGTTTTCTTTTTCCACTCTCTTCCTTCTCTTCTTGATTCATTTGATTTTCTTCTGAGCATTTTGGCTATAAAATTCCCCTTTATTGTTCCTTGGAGTGATATCTGAACTATCAAATGCAATCTTGTTTGGGATTAAAAGAAAAATATAAGTGCAGGTAATGGGGCTTACGGAGAGAGAAGCAGGAGAGAAGAGGGGTAACGGTGGAGGGACCGTGTCTAGTGAGAAAGGCAAATGATATAATTTCAAGACTGGAAAAAAGTGGATTTTACCGTCCTAAATCAACTTAACTGTTCTAATGATTATTGTTCCCCTGGTGTTTATAAAAACATATGAAATGAAAGGAGACAGACTCATACAGACTTAAAGGGTTTTCAAAAACCATTAAACCCACAAAGTCTGTTTTGGTTTTGCCCGACGTTATGATTCCTGACCTATCGATTTCACTGTCTGCAGAAAAGGGGCGGCAGAGCTCTGTAGTCAAGGCTGGCTCTGGACACTGCATCTGTGTCCCCAGCTCTGCCACCGATTCTCCAGGTGACCCAGGGTAAGTCACCTCACCTTGCCAAGCCTCAGTTTCCTCCTTTTTAAATGCGGGCATTCACAGTTGTACTTACTTAGGATATTGTCAGGATTTAATGGAGTAATATGTGGAAATGTCCATCCTATGGTGAATGCGCAGGACTTTTTTTTTGAAACTGTACATGAATAGAGTCACTGCAAGTCAAAGAAGATTCAGTCATTGGCAGGGAGTTCCGTGAAAGCCGTGTGAGAGAGGAAGCCGGCACCGGAGTCTCCGTAAGCCTTTGGCTCCTCCTGCCAAACGCAGCAGATTTTAGCTGGGAGTGATTTGACCCCCGGGGGGACATTTTCAATGTCTGGAGACATTTTGGGTTGTCACAGTAGTGTGTATGGGGAGGCTGCTACTGGCATCTAATGGGTAGAGGCTAGGGATGCTGCCTAATGTCCCATAACACACAGGACAGTCCCTGCAACAAAGAATTATCTGGCCCCAAATGCCAATCATGCAGAGCTTAAAAACAACTGACCTAGCTCAGTCCCTTTAACATCTTAGATCCAGAGTTACTTAATACTTTCCTTTAAGGCTAAAAAAGATTGTAAATGGAGTCTCGAGATAATAAAAGAGAAGTCCCAATTCCCTATGGGTCAAACCCCATTGACAAAGGGGAGTTGGGAAGAGTTAGGAAATGCAGATTTTAGACTGGGAGTTAAGGCTAGAGACAGAACCCCGGGATGTAACTGCGTCCTGTCCTAGGCTTTCAATGTTGAGGTGAATGGAAGGGGTCCAGAGGCCTCCCAGGGAGAATGAAGCCAGTGAGAGTGTGAGCTCACTCTACAGGGTTTAGTTTGGTGAGGAGAGAAAATTTTGATGTTAATCTGGATTAGATATGCTGACTTTAAGGGGAATATCTTGACTAATGATGCCTTAGGCCCATTTAAAAGTATAAGTCAGGGTGGATCCCTTTGGGAAGGCTTGTTTTGATTCAAACAAATATATTTATACTAAGTTATATGTGATTGTCCTAGATTTGCCCAAATCAGATCCAAGGACTTTTTGGATTTCTGTTGACAGCAGCCCCAAAGAGGGGCCTGTATCTTTATGCTGGACACCCTCCTACCTTCAATTTGAGATCAAACCATCTTCCCTTGTCTTCTCAGAAGCAGCAGTTATATGCCTCTCTGTTGTGCGTTTAGGAGATGGGTACCTATGCACTTCACAGTCGGCTCCTTGTTTTTGTCTAGTAGAGGGAAGGCCAGGCAGCAATGGAACCTCTAGGGTACAGGTGGGAAGGGCCCGCACCCCTTTGCTCCACAGCCTTTTTGGCATTTGCCTAGGTTGCCTAAGGACCAATCCTAGGGCTGGTGCAAGGGAGGTTGAAGGACGGCATGCTTACCTGGAAAAGCAGAGTAGAAAACCCTTTCAAGATGGCACGTGGCTGTCCCATGTCAAACTTGGAAGATCAAGGTGCCACTTGAACTATCATTAGGTCTTATTCCTGTTTATGAAATTATTTTTTCAAATTTAAATTTCTTTTGGAGCTTGTCCAATTGTATAACATCTCCAATGGCAATTTAAAGTTGAAAACATTTCAAAAGGGTACAGAAATTGAGTAGGCTTCCTGGTTTGGGGGATGGGGTGATCGCAGTACTAGGAATGCACTGGCCTTGCCGCTTTACGAGCAGAAGGCAGGTGTGTCAGAATATCCACAGGAAGTGAATAAAGACTACCCTATTGTCCCATTTGAATGCGATGCCACTGTTAGGAGTGCCAACAAATTTGATTATATGGTCACCTTTGTTGTAAGAATGGAAGTTCACATCATGTTCATAAAGTCGGGGTAAGTGGGTTCAATAAAATATTTTAAAGCTAGACTGCTCCACAGAGCACTGAAACTTTTGATCCTGGAAAGAAATACCTGCAAGCAAATGATTTTATGATAAGCATTATATTTTTATGATAAGCATTATATTTTGAAGAGCTCCCTAACTGACCATGATGTTATAATGACCTCTATCTTCAAAACACTTAGCCCTAGAGAGGCTCTAATGGAACCTAGAGATCTGTATGGGCAGAAAGAAATCTCCTTGGCACCTACATGAGTGGGAATAGCAGCAGGGAATAGCACATAGTGGCGGAAAGTGCACCGGACCAGCAATCCGAAGACCTGGCCAGCTTCTCATTTGCTGTGCATGTGATCTCAGATAGTCTCCAAACCTCTGAGTTCAGTCCCTTCAGTGAAATGAGGACGGATGGTGGCATCTGCTCTGTGTACCCCACTGGGCTGTGAACATTTGAGAAAGCTTCACGAATCATTGACTGAACAACCAGTGTCTTACTGTTCTTGTCAAAAGGTAATGAGAGTCGGAATCAAATTGTATCTTATTAAGGAAATATGTTTATAACCAGATTACTTCCTGGGAACTTCATGTTTCCTGGCATGGTCTTTCGTTTCTCTTCTAATATAAAATCTGTCAGGAAAAACCTACGTTTTACTGAGTACAGAATTGCATAGCCAGTAAATATATTTTATTAATAAAAAGTCTCATTTTATAGCTATCTCCTCTGGTCATCTAGATGTGATTTATTTTTATTTTTTATTTTTTTATTTTTTTTAGACAATGTCTCACTCTGTTGCCCGGGCTAGAGTGCCGTGGCATCAGCCTAGCTCACAGCAACCTCAAAGTCCTGGGCTCAAGCAATCCTTCTGCCTCAGCCTCTCGAGTAGCTGGGACTACAGGCATGCATGACCATGCCTGGCTAATTTTTTCTATATATTTTTAGTTTGCCAATTAATTTATTTCTATTTTTTTAGTAGAGACGGGGTCTTGCACTGGGTCTCGCTCTTGCTGAGGCTGGTTTCGAACTCCTGACCTTGAGAAATACACCCGCCTCAGCCTCCCAGAGTGCTAGGATTACAGGTGTGAGCCACCGCACCCAGCCATCTAGATGTGATCTTTTGGAGGAGGTACTAGCCTGAGATCTTTTTTATTACAAGGGACAGAAACTCATCCAAGTGAGTATAAATGAGAGAGAACTTGTTATAAAAACAGAAACAAATAAAATAAAAAACCACAGCTTATCTCACATGCATCCCAATCAACATAGAGCCACTAATCAATCATGCAAATCTTACCGCAAACCCACAAACCACAGAAGCAGCCCGGTCAATGCTGCTATTGGACCTTACTGGTCCAATACTCATCACCAATATACTACGGTTTCTGTGTCTCTTCATTTAGTCTCTTTTCTTCTTCCTTCTTCTTGCCTGGAATGTAGATGCAATGTTGTTCTCTCCACTTCAGCTTCCTTTTAATAACTTAAAGCTCAGAGAGTATGTCACCAAAGCAATAGACTGACAAGCACATTTATAAGTGTACTTATACAGAATCACCTTTGGAAAAGCTGCTTAACCTCTTTTGCCTCAGTTTCCTCCTCTGTAAAATAGGGATAATATTATTCCCAACCATAGTGCCTGATCCATGATGCTCATCTTAGCCATTGTCATTATTAATTTTAGGGAGAGGTTAATTTATGAAACTGACCAAAAGCAGGCATAGGACTGTGTCATCCAAACTCTATATCAAGTTCTAAAATAAGATGAACTGCATTGAGTTTGTCAGGTAAGTTTCCAGAGAAGGTGACTTGACCTTGATCTTGAAGGAAGTGATATTTTGGTTTTCAATGGCTATATAGCAAACAAGCCCAAAAGTTAGTGGCTTAAAACAGCACTAATTATTTGTTTACTCACAATTCCGCAATTTGGGCAGAGCTTGGCAGGAATGGCTCATATCTGCTCCATGTAGCATCTACTGGTTGGACCATCCAAGATAGCCTCTTTACTTCCATGCCTGGCATATCAGGTGGTGGCTGACCAGGCATCTCTCTTTCCGTGTGGCCTCTCCACACGGCTAGCCTGGGGTTCCTATCATCACGATGGTCTCAGGGTGGTCTCAGACTTCTTACAATGTGGCCAACTTCCCCAAAATACAAAAGCAGAAGCTTTCAGACCTTCTTAATACCTAGGCTCGAAAGTTCCAGGACATCATTTCCACCACCTTGTATCAGTCGAAGCAGTCACAGGGCCAGCCCAGCTTCAAGAGCAGAAGACTGCATGAGAGCATAGCAGGAGGTGCAGCTCACTGGGGACACCCATGAAAGAGACTGTGAGGTTAACACAGAAGCTTAGCTGCAGCAGATGGCAAATACAAAAAGTAAAGCAAATAAAACAAACCAGGGTCAGCCAAGATGAGTGTGAGAATTATGAGAAGATACTGGCCTGGCTGTTATTTTGAAGGATAGGAGTAGAATCTGGGGTGTATTTGGATCTAAGATAATTCTATTAATATTATATCCCCTATATTGTGAGATTCAAATGTTCGAATTAGGGAGTCATAGAAAACCCCCTACATGTCCCTGGAAGCCATTGTCTTTTGGGAATTTGAATAATCTCTTCCTTCAACTCTAGGTCAAATCCATTTATTCAACTCATATCAGGCTTTTAAGTTGGGGTTCTCACCGGCAGACACCAACAGCGACAAAGGCTCTGAGTCGGGCTCTAATAGTTCATTTCCACGGTGGCTCTTTTCATCTCTCACCACTGGGATTTTTCCTCTCTATTTTTCCCTCTATTTCTCTGTTTCCTGAAGCAATAAAACCCTTGATTTTGTAGGGGCTGATTATTTTCCATAGAGATAGATGTAAAAATTTTCCCAAATAAACAGCTTTGGGTTTGGTTGTCCCGGGTGTTGTCTGGGGAGCGGCTCTCTGCCCCACGGCGGGGGGTGGCTAGGGTGGGTTGCGGGTGAGTGGCATGGCATTCAGTGTGGTTGCTTAGCTGGGGCTTGCTTGCGATTTGTGCCCCAGTACTTCTGTCTCCTGCCTCCTAGAGTTACTTCTCTTCCCTAGAGGGAGCCCCATAACAGCCAGGCGTGCCCACCATAGAAAAGGCATCACGGTTGTGTGTTAATTAATCAAGAGGACACGGTCCAACCTCACATCTCATTGTCAGAAACTGCTTTACAGAGGAAGAAATGCCAGAAGCCCAGCTTTTGTGCTGAGCTGTGGCCTGCCCTGAGGTTGCAGCTGAGAGAAGGTCAAGGCCATTCATCAAGGCGGCCTCTTCCCTAGCCCTCTCCCAGTCTGCAGTTGTCTCTGCCTCCTGAAGGAACCACTTGGCACTGCACTCCTGCCACTTAGCTCTCCAGAGATTCGATCCCCTCTCTAGTCTTTCCTCATTCTAGTCACCAAACCTCTCTATGGTGCCTACAGAATGTGAGGCATTTTTTTAAATGCACACGATTTTGAGACTAGTAGCACTAGTCTCAGGGGTCATTAATTAGGACATCACGTGTAACTAGAGCATTAACTCATTTGTCACTAAACCCTCAGTGCCTGGTGTAGACACTGGCAAGGAGTAAGAGAGCAATTCATAGTCGCTGGATGATGCAGGAATATCACCATGCAAGGAATCACACCCCTGCTTGGTATTTTATATTTTGTTCCCTAAGTTTGTCCCTTAGGACTCTTCTCCCATCACAGACTGTATCAAGGGAAAACAAGAGATGAGTTTCTTAGAAACAGCTTCTGTCAACAGTTTCCCTCCCTCCTGCCACCTCCTCTGCCAAAAGTAGTGAGGCTGTAAACAGCTTTTATCAGAAAACTGGCACTTGGAAAATATAAAACCAATTAGGGAGCTGTGAAATGGCTCCGGAGAGCATTATTAGAGAGCTAGAAGGGAGAATACACACATACCAGACAAGAACCTTTAAGATGTAACCTTTTGGAAGACAGCGTTGATTGCAAATAGTCAAGCTTTAAGTTTAATCATTTGGTAGTTACTGAACTTCTTTAGAAACATTTTTTTGTGCTTTGTAAGGTTGCTGGATCGAGGAGATTTATCAAGGGGAAAGTCAAGATAGTTCGTCAGGGAAACGTTTTGTGTGATGTTCTTTTGCTTTGTGTATCAATCTGCTCGAGCTGCTGTAACACAGTACCAAAGACTGAGTGGCTTAAACAACAGAAATGTATTTTCTCACCACTCTGGAGGTTGGAAGTCCAAGGTTGAGGTGCCGGCAGGGTTGGATTCTTCTGAGCCTTCTCCGAGGGCTACAGACGGCCACCCTCCTGCTGCCTCTTTGCCTGTGTACCCCTGGTGTCTCTCCCTCTTCTTGTAAAACCACCAGTCGGGGCTGGGTGCGGTGGCTCCCGCCTGTAATCCTAGCACTTTGGGAGGCCAAGGTGGGAACATCACTTGAGGCCAGGAGTTTGAGACCAGCCTAAGCAAAAGCGAGACCTCATCTCTACAAAAAATAGAAAAATTGGCCAGTCGTGGTGGCACATGCCTGCAGTCCTAGCTACTCAGGAGGGTGAGGCAAGAGGATTGCCTCAGGAGTTTGAGGTTGTAGTGAGCTGTGCTACTGCACTATAGCCTGGGCCTCAAAAACAAAAAAACAAACAAAAACCCCCACACCAGTCCTATTATATTAGGGCCCACTCATATAACCTCATTTAAGCTAATTACCTCTTTATAGGCCCTCTGATATATGAATTTTGGAGGGACACAATTCAGTCCATAACATCTTGTTTGCTTGTGCTGGGGGAAAAATAGCATCCTTTCTCCCCTGCACCCACTCTTTCTGCCAGTTCCTAGGAGAACTGTTGAGACAGGAATGGGCTGTAAACAAGTGAGGGGATTGTACAGGGAGCTCCAAGAATTAGCTTTCCTTTTTCTGTTTGTCAGAAGGAAAAAAATCAAATTTCAGAGTCATTTGACAAAGGGTGGGAGGGGGCAAGAAAACAGTTACTGAATAATTAATAATTTTTTCAGAAGTCCTATGTAGGTTTACCACTGAGGACATCCCGTGGGAGGTCATATTACAGTATTTTCATTTGAGTGTAGGGGAAAGAATGGGCTGGCTAGCTATAGTTTCTCCCCGAATGTAGGGATGCATGACATTTCTAGTCTTTTGTCTCGAGGGGTGTCTTGTGTAGCATTAGAAGCTAAAGCCATTGACAAGGGAAAGGCTCGAGCAAGTTGTCATGTAATGCTGTCAACTTGCTAGGTCAAAACTTGCTGCTACAACAGCCCAGCTGCCCGGCAGTTCCCTCCCAGGATGAACTCCACCAGAAACCCTTTATTGACCTGCAGAAACCAGAAAGGTTTTGCTTTTCAAAGGAAAGAGATCATGTCAGGACCTCTGGGATGAAAGCCCAGATTATTTTCAAAGGACAGGAAATAATGCTATATATTTTCTTTTATTATTTAGTTTTCTTTTTTTTTTTCCCTTTATTTCATCATATAATGGGGGTACAAATATTGTTAGGGTTACATATATTGCCCCTACCACCCCACCGCCCCCACAAGCCACAGCTTCAAGGGAGTCCAATCCCCAGGTGGCGCGCACGGCACACATTATGTAACTCTACACTAACTCTACACTTCCTCCCCCCTCCCGCCTGCCCTCCATCCGACAAAACATTTTTTTTTTTTACATTTTGGATACATTGTATAACTTTGCCTCTCCCTAAGAAGGGTTAGAGGTATGCCCTTCCCCCCGACAATGCTCGCCGCATCCCTATGATGTGGGTCTTGCCATCCCCCCACTCCCCC
>CAUYPO010009119.1:0-53561 GCA_963574435.1 Cheirogaleus major
TTACTAAATTTCTTGTGGTTTGTTCAAACCAGCTTTTTCACACTCATTTGATTACAGATTCTTAATAACAACTCTTTGCATTCCTCAGAGTTAATTGTTCTTTGGAATACACTTAGGAGAACATGGCTATAAATACACCAGAATATGTGAAGCTCCTATAACAACAAGCAGGGTAGGAGCTGGAATCAGATTCTTCAGTGCAAACTAGCAACCAACAGAGAGCAATCGGGTGAGCAATTCAAGTGCCAAAATTCAAAATATGACGGGGACAGTGCTACTCATCGGTGTGACTGAAAGCAGCTCAAGTAGAGAGAACTAGAAAAATGAAGCAAAAAACTCACTTCATTTGAAAAACTTTCTGGATCATTAAGCAAGGCTAAAGGCTATGTCCAGTTGATGAAGGGACAAGGACTTAGATGTCCAGAGTACTATCACCAACAAGAAACTTAAACACTGAAGCACTGTTCCCTCTCTATTCCTGTTTGTCTTTGGATTCTTTAAATTGGAACCCTAAAACATATGATGAACCAAGACGCAGAACACAAATGTCACAAAATCCTATGATGAATCAGGACCTGTAAATAAAAGTCACAATGGTGTTTATTCTTTTACTTTTTAATTAACAAGCAGCTATTGGTGCCTACTGTGTGCCAGACGCAGGATGTGCACTGACGCACAAGAAAGCTTGGTTGCTTGTCCACACAGAGCTTTGCAGCAGTGATAAACATTAACAAAATACTTGCAAGTATATATTAGTGAAGAGTAGTACTAGGCGCTATGGGAGCCTAGAGTAGTTACTGATATCTAATTTGTTGTCAGGACAAAAGTTGCACAAATACTACAACAAGAATGCAGAAGTTTCAGAGAACGATAAATTACACAATGATAAAAGATAAGCTTTTAGGATCTTTGGAATACTTTGCTATATGACCAGTGAGTGTTCAGTATTTTTACAGCCAGTCTGCTTAGCAGCAAAGAATTTGACTTTTGGTATGCTAATGAATATTTTTACCTATCAGAAGCTTGGGGTCAAACGCAAGAAAAGTTTGCATTCAACTGTTGAAAAAGTGAGGAGTGTGTATGGGTACCCTTAACCCAAGATAGCAACGTCTGCGATGGCCTCTTTCAGATCAGAAGCAGCACCAGTGAGGACAGGGGCTTAGTAGATGATGTGCATTTATTTTAAGAATACCCCGTGAAACAAGGAGGCACAGCAAACGGTCTAATTGGTGCACAACAGGTTTTAGGAAGTCCTGGAACATGAGTCAGGATACTACCAGTAAGAGTCAAATGGACATTCTCATGAGGCAGCTTTCCTGGTCTCTGCTACTTGGCTTTTTCTACCCGGCACCTACCGAGTTTGTTGCTATTTTGCTCTCCACCTTGTGGCATTACTCACTCCTTGCTATTTTCTCATGTTGTCTGCTTACTGCCTATCTGCCTCTCACTTTCCATGTGTGTCGTGTTTCACATCCAAACATCCCAAGAAAGGATTGGATTTGGTCAGTTCTTCACTCTCTAGAAGAGAATTTACCTTTTGACCGAGTCGTCAGCGCCGGGCAGCCCACAGAGCTTCGCTCGGGCAGCTGCGCCTTGGCGGGGAGCGGGGTGGCAAGCAGAGCCTGAGGCGCACCCAGGAAAACGCCCTTGTTCCCCAATTCTATAAACTCACTGACCAATCAATGGACTTGCTGCCCGACAACACATAGAAGCCAATACCAAGGCATCCGCTTTTAGGAAAAGAAAAAGCTTGACTGCGACTTGACCGACAAGGAGACAGGAAGCACACTCAAATCTGTCTCCCCGAGCTGGGGGCTGGGTCGGGTTTTATAAGCATAGGGTAATGAGGCGTGATCGGATTGCATCTTGCAAGGAAGGAATACCGGGAGGCATGATCTGACTGAATCCTGCCACGGCGTGACACCAGGGCTCGATCCGATGGATCCTGCATCCTGCCATGTGTGGTCTGCTTCGTAATCCAGCCCGTTCCTCGGCGGAAGCACTTGCGTTCCATCTGCGGTCACACTGCGGTTCATCTGGGCATGCTCAGGTTATGTAACCTTCAACCTGGGTGTCCATGGCAACAACAACAACAACAACAAAAACACCTCCAACTTTGTTACTTAACAGTCAAATCAGATTGGTCTGGTGCAGTTGCAAAACCTCATTTCTGTCGCCATGGCCATTGACCTGGAGAAACCTGAGTCAGGATGGAGCAGGGAGGGGCTGCAAGTAAACATGTTAAATAAATCCGTGTGGCCCCTTTAGTGTGACTTTATCAGACACACTGGGGAAAATGAAGCTGCTAAGCAAGAAACCAAAACTCACAGTTCTCTGGATTAAAAGGATAAACATATTAAACCTATTTGGTAAATCTATTAACTATAGTATCTATTATAAAAGATAGTAATCTATTTTTAAAAAATCACAAAAGGTGATAAAAAGGAGGCAAAGTGTGCTTAAAAGTGACTCTTGGATGTGGCAGTTTTAGGCACACACGGGGGCCTCCCACTGCAGCGAATAGTAGAGAAGTACACAATTCTTGGAAATAGCATAATTTGCACATATAAGTAAATTAAAAGGATAGTGTTACAATAAATTTCTAAGTTAGTTAGAGGAATTCAAATAAAAGTTAGGACTGTCCTAACCTGTTCATCAAATGTTATTTATATAAAAATATGACATATATTGGTTATAGCAGATAAAGAAGTAGATAAATAAAAATGATAAAAACTGGCCCATTCTCCATTCCTGGCACTAAAACAAGGTAAGTATCTGCTTAGATTACACTTAAGCTGCCTGACTTCACTAGGGTTCAGGGTTCCTGCAGTACTCAGTTCTTGCTATCAGATCAGATCTTCACCAGTCCCTTCAGCTAGGGTTTTATATTCCTAGAAACAGAAATCCTAATATTATTATTTCCACTGCTTTATCTTGCTTAAATAAAATTTTATTTAACTAATGCTGGATTCAAAAAAATACTTACAGATAGATTTTGTGAACTAGTAAACAAATATATTTAAGTCTTTTGCTCAAAAGAGCATATTAAAAATCCTAAACTCGTCAATATCTAGACATCACAAATTTAGTTTGACTGTCAGTGTTGCCTTGCTTCAAGAGAAAACAATCACACTCTTCATTAGGAAATTTCTTGTGTAAAGAATCAGTTAGAATTATGAGCCCCGAATGCTTAAAAAGTCCTCATGGGATATTGAGAAGTCTTGTATTACAATCTGTATGACACAGGCTTTAAGCTCTACTGATTACTAGCTTGAAGCATTTAGACAAATTATATAAATAGTCTTTGCCTATATTTTCCCGTTTATAAGGTGAAAATAATAACAAAACCAATTCACAGTTCATAGCAAGTATTCAATTAATTATGAAAAGTAGAATGCTCACGCCAGTTCCTGTCATCTAGTAAGCACTCAATAAATGTGTTAGTAGTTGGGTTCAACCTTAAAAGTATTTAAGAATTTTATTAGAGAACAAACATGACAGTGTATGAGCCATTTGTGTTATCACCAGAGACAAAATAATTGATTGGACCCAAGGCCTGACACGGTGCGGTGACTCACGCGCCATTGAGTTTCCAGACCAGAGGCTTCAGATAACTGCAGCTGTCTGTGCGGGCCTGTTGGAGAAGAATCCGCTACTGCCAGCCTCTTTCAGCAGCAGACACTAAGGACCTCCTAGGGTCGTATCTTCCCTAAGACACGACCTGGAGTTTTCAGAAGTAGATAAAGATATCATAGCTTATGTCCCCATGGAGATATGAGGTGACAAGTGCAGAAGCACCTCGCATAGCTTCTGGTATCGAGTAGATGCAGACTACAAGAGGGAACCAGCATTTTCTCATTCTGTTACCTTTCCTGAAGCACAAATGCACGAGGGGCCTAAATAGACACCTCATAGCACTTTTCAAAATATGTTCGGAGGGGCACTTCCCCTCTAGCCCTCAACCTCCACCTCTACCCTTACCCCACTGGCGAAGCTCCAAAGTTTACTTAGTTTGGGAGAAATTGTCTTTATGTGTAGGACAGAGTGTGTACAATGTTCAGAAGCGTATTGGATGGAGTCTTGGAGAAAGAAAACTATTTTAATCCTGTTTAAACGATCTGTTTATCTGTTGGCTCCAAGCACCACTTCCTGCTTTGTTCTGAATTGCTGGGAACTGCATTTAGGAGGCTTTCTTGCCAAAGGGAGAAACTGTTGGAAACTGGAAGGTACAAAGATGGAATGATCCAGTATGTTCCCACTTTGCTTTCAGCGGTGCCTCCTTCAGGGGCTGTGTCTCCACAGTGATTCCAGGCCCACTGGAAAAATCTTCCCTTCATAGTCGCCGGTCCCCAAAGTCAGCCCCAGAAGAGGTCTAGCTCCTGCTAAAAGTGATGTCTGCGTTTGTTGGTGGTGGCAGTTTTTGTTGTCACTAATCTCTGGGATGCCCCAGTCCTCTGTGTCTCTTCAGCTCTAAAGTCCCTCTAATTTTTTGTATTATACTATTAAAACTCTGATAATGCCAAGATATTTCTTAATGTCTATAACAATGCAAAAGATTTTGTAACATAGAAGCTGTTATCATCCTTGCTGGGGACAGTTTGAGCTGCTGGAACTGTCTACGTCACTCAGAAGGCAAACCATGTTTGGACAGGTCAGACATTTTGCAAAAATACATACATTTACATTTATATATTTTTTTCTGGTTAACGATTTCCCTCGATGAAATTAAGAAGTTGCTTAATAGATTCCATCCCACTTTGTCCTATGTAGTCAGAGCCTTCATCTCATTTCAAATAATGGCTTTTCCCAAAGGAAGTGTCTCCTTTCAGGATATCATAATAAGCTAATGGACTGAGTGATCAATGTTGTGTGCGGTAGAACACTAGAAATGTGCCATAAAATATGGAAAACAATTTAGCCACTCTCTAATGCAGGCAATTCTTGTAAAAACTATACATGAAAAACATTTTTTTCATGTCTTACGACAAGATTAGATGCAATAAAAACCTTGTCTTAGCAAATCAGCACGTTAGAGGATGCTGTCAGCAATAACTTTGCAAAGACATGTCCATTACCAAAGAGGGGCATTATCCTAAATTTACTCTCATTGAAGATTGATGTCTGCTATAAGCCACCATCTGTCTCTATATTCTACGGGATTATAATGCTGTCACTCTGCACAGTGGAGATGGTTTGTGGCTTCTTGTTTTCTTTCTGCTTTTTCTTTTCAAATTTGAAGATGGACAGGCAATTGTCAGAACAAAACAACCAAGTATGATTGACCATGTGAAGTGTAAGGATCAAGGCCAAACTTTTTTTTTTTTTTCTTGAATTGAGATGCAGAATGCATCGAGTGAATTGTGTGTGATTACCTAACAGTGATTTATCCTAGTGAAATATCAGCTGTTTTGTGACAAGAAAGTATATTTCAGTACATCTGGTCAATTTCACAAATTCCCCAAACTAAATAGCTTAGTGACATTTTTACCAAGCAAATAAAGATTTTCTTGATTTGAGTATTGTTTGTTTGTTTTTTAAAGGTTAAAGGAAGAGATGTTCTTTGTCTTAAAGCTACTTATCTATTAGTCTCCAACTTTTTTGATTTCTTTCCTTTATGAGTGATGTTTGACTATTCAGTTCTGATAAATGCTTATTTACAAATTATACATAAACTTTATACACATATATGCTATACTATCTATATATATGCACATTATAAAATATATACAACAATATAAATATAAAATGATGGAATAAAATAAATGTACATAGAAGTTTGAGTATTTTTATCCATAACCCATAAGCCATCTCAACCAGACTGCTAGGTTATAGCCCACAGCAGTCTGGCCAAGTTGAGAATTCAATTGCCATGCAGAGGCCCACTTAAATTATGTCTGTTGGAGGTAGGGCTGCCAGATAAAATATAGAACACCCAGTTAAATATCAATGGACATATTTAGACTAAAAAATTATTTATTATTTACCTGAAATTCTAACTTAATTCATCATCCTGAGTTATTTATTTATTTATTGGCTAAATCTACCAATCTTATTGCTGTGTAATCACCTGAGGCTCCCTCCTGATACTTTCCCTATTTCATCTTACTTCCTCCTCTCTCCATTTTCTTCACCAAGTCTCTTAACTGTTGTCTGTTAGCACAGGACTGACAAGTATAAAGCCGTGTGTTTTTCTACAGTTTCTTTAAATGATATTGTCTTCAAAAGATTCTGTTCCCAGATTTATTCTACTTGGTACCTCCTAAATAGGACATCACAAAAACAGTCTACCAGTCTTTGTATATCATTTAAATTGATTGTGTGCATGCACACATAGTGTTGGCTGGGTTGGTTCATTCATCAATCATTTATTCAATACCTAATATGTTTTAGGCAATGAGCCCAGTACTCATGGGATTAAGAAGCGTAGGACATGATTCCTTTTCCTTCAGAACAAAAGCCAACATCCTAAAAATGATCTCTGTGGTCCTACATATGTGGCAGTCATGAAAATGCACCTCCCAACTCCCATATCTGTAAGGCCCATTTCTTCACTTCCTTCAGATTTTATTCTCAAATGCCATCTTTTAGAAAATGGGACTTCAGTTGATCACCTTTCTAAAATTATACTCCTTCTTATACTTATTATCTTTCTGTATTACTTTCTTCTCTCCTTAGCGTTTATCATTAACAGCCTCTATATTCTCCTGTTTACTATCTTTCTACCCTACTGGAGTGTAGATTCCATGAGGACAGGAATTTTCTGTTTTGTTCATGGCTATAAAACAATGCCTGGAACAGTTTACTTAGAACAGTGCCTGGAACAGAGTAAATGCCCAATAAGTACTTGTTGAGTAAATGAATCCCTGCCCTCTGGGAGTTAAAGATCTTATGGATGAGACATAAATCAATGAGATACCTTACTCTAGTATCTTTGGGATTAGAGGGCAGAAATATAAAGTAAGGGTTATGCTTATGCTGAATTGTAAAACTCAGTCAGGCTCGGGTATCCCTACGCAGGCAGAACTATGTGGCACATGACAGTCATCGAACACATCATAAGAAGAGATCCAAAGGCAGAGGTAGGGAGTGTTAAGAGTGGGAAAAAATTAGAGTGAGAAGAGGCAAAGAAAAAGGGGAGAGTTTCTCCAAAAGGTTGTTAGAAAAGTCTCTGAGAACAAATTGCCTACTGAATAAATTAATTTAGAACCAATCTAGTCCACATGGCTTCTGACAGTATTAGCAAATAATATAGTAATGATATATTATTATTTATTTGGTGTCTACTATGTTCCAGTTTTATTGCTTTCAATATGTTATTTTTTTATTTCTCCCCAAATCATATAATGTAGTTGTTAACATTAAATTCCAAATTTAGAGATGGGGAAATTGAGACTTGATGAACCTCAGTAGAATAATTTCCACATACGTGTTAATAAATGACAGAGCAGGAGTCAGACTCCGAGGACTTTTGAGAGTTTTCCTTTACACTGTGCTTTTTTCTTTCCTGGCTTCATACCTTCATAGTACTGAGCACTGTATGTATCCTCTTTCTTGTTTGTCACTTATTTATACAATGATGAATACCTGAACTTGACACTATAAAAAATAGGTCGTTATGCTTTACCACAGGTCACCAAAATTGGATGAGAATAATAAAGCATGCTCCTATACCCCAATTTACAGTCTTAACTCTAGAAACAAATTAAGGTTGAGCCTCCAGCATTTGTATTCAGCTAATGTTTTGTCAACGTCTCTAAGGTCTTGACCATGGACTTTAGTCCAGGGCAGTGTTTCCCAACCTTTTTTCGTTATTGTTCCTAAGGAGCTTTTCTAGACATTCTTTCCCTAATCCTGCCTTTTTGCACCACCTTGCCTCCCCAGCCCCACCTAGAAACTTTGGTGCCACAGATAGACCACATAACTGATTATATACTGTGGTTCTTTGGAAGCCCAAGCCACTGTAATACCTAATGTTTAAGATCTTTTTGATGCTCAGAAACCAATATTCAATGCTTAGGGGTGATACAGTCTCTGTTTACTTTTCATCTTGTAGTTGACTTTCCATACCTAAAAACATCTTAAGAGTACAACTTTTTCTTAGCAGTTATTAATAATTATTGGTAGAGTGAGCTGATTGGAGTCAAGATTCCTGAACTCTTGTCCTGGCTCTGCCTCTAACAAGCTGTGTAATCTTGAGAAATGTAAATTTTCTGGTCTCCAGTCACCTGAATTCTAACACAAGGGCCTGTACTGAATTAACTCCCAAATCCCTTCCAGTTGAGAAACTTCATGAACTTAGGAATCCTACTTGGTGGCTACTTTTTGGGAAGCTATGTAGTTCATGAAGTTAAGACATGTATTAACGGTTTCATTTGCTGGTGAGAAATACATGGTATTTTTTCTTTTTGTGAGATCTGTATTTGCATTGTAGGACAGAGCTTTTGGATTTCCATAGGTGTCTTGGTGAATATTTTGAGCTATTATTTCCTTGAGGGCTCCTGCAACCTCATCAGAGGAGGCCTGGATACTCTGGTGTCATCCGAGAGATGGATTTCCTTCACAGTTCTGGGTCAGAGGTACAGGCATTCATGGGATCTTAGCTGTATCACTGTATGAATTAAAATGGAGTAATGAATTTGTGCTGTGTTCCATGGCTTTAGGTTAGACTTGTCCTTTGAATCACATTTAACAGAGTGCAATCATAGGTCACAAATCAGAAAGATTTAATAATGTTCTCTTTCATCAACTAAATCCACCTGATTTAGTCCAGTTGGATTTTATATGGTTTTCAAAATACAGGAAACTCTAAAATATCACTATGAGTTACAGACATCTATTAAAATATGAGAATGTTAGAATTTGGAGGATTTCAAAAAATTTTAACATATACATATACAAATGAATTTTATTTGTATGCATTATATAATACACTTCTATGTTTACAGGCATAGCTTATCTTGGGACCTGGAAATTGTGAGAATTAAATGATCAGAGAATGAATTTTGAATTCATTTTGAATATGTCAAGGGACTTCTTTATTCAGGAGAACTCCATTAGAAACTCTGTATAATAAAGAATTTTTCATTTTATGAATAATTCTCTTTACTCCATTTATTTGTTTCATAAATTTGTGTTCTCTGGTGCTTGTTTTTGAGAGTAGGGTTAATCCTCATCTTTCGCCAAGTCTTTTCTGACTCCTCTGCTCTCTTATTCATTTCCTGCTTTATCAAGAAGGGGTCAGTGGCTTTTCACAATATTCCTTGGAATGAGTTTAGATTGTTCAGGGTAATACATCCATAAAAAAGCTTTTTTATTACAAATATTAACCATTAAATATTAATATTTTGATAGAAAATTGTGGATGCTTTGATGGTAACAAAGTCTCTGTCTCTTTGCTGTGTCTTACCAAATATTTCTATCTCATCAAGGGTGAGAAGGGAATGAGTGAATGAAGGAGATAAGATACTCCATTCTGCTCACAATAAGACTGTAGCATTTGGAATTTTCTTTTAAATTACACTACATGAATATGTTCTACTTCTTATAAAAATAATCAATAAATTGTAACATATTTTGTAGTATATTACTCCACCCTCCCATTTTGCATAATTAAATTTAGGAATGTGTTATCTATGTGTGACATTATTTATTACTATGTGTTATTTAAATGTGACATAAAGACAAAAAATCTTCCTAGAAGATTATTTTTACATGCAAAAAGATTAGATTAGATGTATTCATCCACTAGACAGTATTGCGTGTTTTTTTTGTTTTAATCTGATGAACTAGTTCCATTGTTTATTTTTGGAAATCTGTCAACTCTTAGATTTATTTCAAATTCAAAAAACAGTGTGCCGAATAGCACTTTTACAGCCTGTAAAAATTAACACAGAACATAGATCAATTATACAAATCTAGTAAAATAGTTAGACAGAAGAAGAATGTCACAAAATTGTATGGTTATTTGGAGGTAGCAAGGCTAAGGGGAGGCTTTATTTTATTTCTTTTATGTGGTGCAAATTAGACTTGAGCAAATTCATAAAAAGAGTGGTCCAGTAGAGAGAAGGTAATTAGGGATTCAAGTGAAAAAATAAGTAATAGTTGGATTAAGTTTCTTTACCAATTGGGATAAAGATGAGATCAAGGGCCAGGGAGGAGAGTTAGTCTTGAAAGGAGAATCAGAAGGAGAGGAGATGAGGTGAGGTGAAGAGAAGGATTTTGAGCTGGAAAAGAAGTCTAGTTCTTGCACAAGTTTTTTTCAAAAGTGAGTTGATGGCTGAGTTTAGAGGCCTATATTCTGTAGGACCCTCAGAGCACACAAGTAGGATCTGTTGGTAGAAGCTACGGGCCACAGGTTTTAGTGCATCCCAAGGAAGAACTTCTTAGCAATCCTACCTTTTCATAATAGAAAGCATGATCTCAGGAGATACTGGGTTCTGATTCTTGCCACATGCCAGGGAAA
This sequence comes from Cheirogaleus major, assembly GCA_963574435.1. Classification (NCBI taxonomy): domain Eukaryota; kingdom Metazoa; phylum Chordata; class Mammalia; order Primates; family Cheirogaleidae; genus Cheirogaleus; species Cheirogaleus major. The sequence goes on from CAUYPO010009119.1 coordinate 10,463, forward strand.
CCTAGTTGGCAAATTGTTGGTAAGAAGATTCAAGCATAAAGCAAGAAAAGGAAGTCAGGCTTCAAGAACAAAAGCTTTTAGCCAGAAGGCCAGTTAAGGGCCACCTAGTCCCCTTATGATGGATGGCTTCCTTCAGTAGGCTAGAAAAAGGAAGCAGAAAGTAGATAGAAAGGTATATTTTAATTAGAGGAATGGCAAAATGAATACATTAAAAATTGGAAGGGAAAACAAAACCAGAAAGAAAATAACGAACTGGAAAAATGGGGTTTGAAGCGTTCAAAGACCAAATATCTCAAGAACGATAAGGCCCATGAAAATCACCTTTCTGGAAGGACCTTTCTCCTCTCTGCATTTTGTAAGTTCTACTCCCAACCACCTATTCCTTAATCTGCCTGACAAAGTGTTGTTCAAGAACTTATATGGTTTATTTGTCTAAAACAAGCCTGGAATAACTCTCTGTTTATAAACTAGTCAGTTAAATTCTGTTTTAAGAGCAAGACTTTGGGGACAACAATCTCATTTATACTATCATGAGTAGTGTCAATTAGATGAAAAGCTATATCCCCCACCAAAAACAAAACTTTGCCACATTTCTTGACACATTTTTAATTAAAGTTTCTCATGATTTGCAAATTAAATGGAAATCTAAAAAAACACCTGAAAGTTACTGATAAAATAAGGTGACAGTTATGTAACACTTAAATTGTAAATATACTTGAACTATCTCTAAGTTTAAATTCCTTCCCAAATACCCTCGTACTTATTTTTCCCCTTTAATTTAAGCAAGATTAATAAATTGGAATGAGCTCAGGATAGATGCAAATAAATTTGTGTAAATTTATTCTTTCATCATTGATATACCAATAAAAGTATGTTAAAATACAGCTGAAGACAGAAAACTCTGGAACAATAAAGTATGATCAGGAGGTGGTTGCAGGAACACTTCTCCAAAGGAAAAAGTACATCAAAGACTTTCGTTGAGAGCATGTCCTCCTCAAAATATTTGCTCGCTGAACCTGAAATGATATGTGGAAACAAAACTCAAGATAAGGCAGGGTCTCACCATTTTACGGCATTAATGAGAATTTAGGCAGATATGCCACCTAAGAGAGCTCAACTTTTACTCCCATGAAGATAAAATTTGAGATTGTGCAGAACCCAATCAATCTAAGTTTGCAAATAAAATACCATGGACCACAATACCAAAGGCTGTAGATAAATCATGTGCCTTATAATATAAGACCTTTGCATCCACAGCTTTATAGATATCATTTGTCATTTTTAAAACAAATGTTCTAGTGGTTGGATAAGAAAAGAGGAGACAGACCCAATTTCTGTAATAATAATGTTCTAGGGTGTCAACACATATCCGACCAGTGACTAATAGAAAGTGAGAGTAGAGACAGGACGTGCTGCTAATTTGTTTTGACTAGCTGCAGAAATAAGCATGTATTTGAATCACAAGGTGCTGGGATTTTATCAAGACTACAAAAGCATAATCTTTTTCTCAGAAAATAAACAAACTTGAGTAACAAGATGAAGCTTTTGTAGGAAAACTGAACAGTTATTTCAGGGGCATTCAGTTTTCACCCTCATTGGGCCCTTTTGTTTCTTTTTTTCTATTCTTCTGAAAATTCATTATCAATCTGGTAAAAATGAAGGAATTACCACTTATCTGATCATGATAATAATGGGAAAGTTTCTGTCTCCTTAGAGGCAGTGGAAGATTTAGGTGAGAAGTGAAGAAGAAAGGAAAGAGATGGTGCATCTGAGTAGCTTTCGTGCATACTACATTCATCAGACATCAACAAATGTCTGTCTTCCTAAATATTGTTTATATACAATTACTACCACAGTTCTTTAAAGGAAGATACTGCCTGAAGTAAGAATTGACTCTCATAGTTTGTTCAACTAGATTACAAACCCGTCGATGTTGAACTTCTCATTACACATTTCCCTCTATGGTCTAATACAATCTTGTTCATAAAAAGAAAAGTGCTTGAAAAACACTTGTAAACTAGATTGGAGAGCCTGCCAAACCAAACTCTTCCTCCTGATCACTGCTGTTTCTTTAGTGTCATATTATCTTTTAATGAAAGTGAAAAGCAAACAGCCTTTTATTTTGGATCATTCAGATGAATTTTTTTAGCTTCTCAGAAGGATGCTTCATTAAATCCACACCTAGTTCTTAGACCAAATCTTTAAATGCTCCATGTCTTGAGAGCATGCTCTCTAGTCTACTGAGTATGACTATCACAACTGAAAAACACCATTAGCATCATTACCTTTGACAGTGAAAAAGTGCTCGCTTCCCTCTGACGAGCGTGCTCTTTCCAGCTTCTTTTTATGCTGTACTTTCAAGGCCAGCTCTTTGCAGCCTGGAAATCTTGGTGTTTAGCTTGCAGGTACAGGAGCTGGAAGCTCAGAGCACAGTTAAATCAGACTGGTGATGTACTATAATGAGGAAGTGTTCATCATCTGAACTTGGCACGGAAGACACAGTTCTTTCTGTCTAATATGTGATATGCTTTTTCCCACATATAGATTTATTCTACTTGAGATTGAGTTATTTTCAAAATTCTTTCAGATTTTTTTCTGTGTGAACAGCAGGCTACATTGCAGAGTCTGATCCCCCTGGAATTTCCATGTTATGTGAATTAGCCACCCACGTGAGCACTTCAATATGAAATTCTTAAGCATACAACATTCTTTATACTTTCTTCCTAAATTATATACAGAGAACCATTCCATGATGAACCTAAATAAAGATAATTCACATACAAAACCATAACTAATTATCTCTTTGAGACCAAGCTATTTTTGGGAGATGAAATGTTTTGAACTTGGGTTTTGGTAAAGTTTGCACAACTTTGTAAAAATTTACTAAAAACTAGTGATTATACACTTAAAATGGATGGATTTAATGGCATGTAAGTTATGCCTCAGTAAAACTAACTGTTTTAAAAAACTAATATGGCATTATTTTCTACTTAAGTTTCATATGAATGAGATTTTTCCAGCTTTTATGCTGGGCTAAAATTCATGTCTATCTCTGTCAAGTATACTTAGGTGTTCAGTAAACGCCTCTCACGATTGAGTTTCTTTTCACATGTCCCATCTCACCTAGTTTGAAGGATTCCACTAAACAGCACCCAGAAAATCCAATAAGTTTGTAAGTTTTCTGAATCAAATTTGATACATGCAGAATAAAGTAAAGTTTTAAAATGAACACTAAATAGCTATATAGAGTAGTGGTGAGCAATAATTCCATATTTAAATGGATAGGGAATTACCTACAAAAGAAAATGAGGACAAAGTCAGGGTTTTAAAGAAAAGAATTCAGATAATTCTGTGTATTAAGATGTATAAATACTTCTTAACAGAGTGAGCCTAGTTTAACAGGGCAGACTACATGGAAGTGGTAGCCCCTATAGTAGCCCATAGACAAACATCTGGACAGGAGCTGGTCAGCAGTGGAGTCTGGCAACAGGTACTGGGCAAACATCCAGACAGGTGGTTAGTGTCAGGTATATCACATCCTAAACTTGTGTTCAAAGCAGTAATGTTGTATTTAGGAATGGAATCTAAGAAGACTAACAAGATAGTCTACTGAGATAGAGAAACAGGTACAAGAATAAAAAATATATATATTTTAATTTTTTGTTTTTGTTTTTGAGACAGAGTCTCACTCTGTTGCCTGGGCTAGAGTGCCACAGCATCAGTCTAGCTCACAGCAACCTCAAACCCCTGGGCTCAAGTGATCCTTCTGTCTCAGCCTCCCGAGTAGCTGGGACTATAGGCGCTTGCCACCATGCCCGGCTAATTTTTCTATTTTTAATAGAAACGGGGTCTTGCTCTTGCTCAGGCTGGTCTTGAACTCCTGACCTCAAGCCATCCTCCTCCTCAAGCCATCCTCAGCCTCCCAGAGTGCTAGGATCACAGGATTGAGCCACCACCCCCGGCCAAGAATGAAAAATAGGGAGTCATTCTAAGTAGATTAAACACCACTTAGAAGCTGACTACCAAGAAAAATGACAAAGGCTAGCTTCTACTACTGAGGCAGGTCAGAGTCAGCTGAGCCACTGGCTGACCTGAAGTTGATTTGCCTAAGATGTTTACCTAGGCTTCCTAAAATTCTCTCTGACATGTTCCAGAACCGTGGCTAGGGGTTCAGGTAAGGGCTAAGTGGCCCCAGTTGTAGGAAATAGCTGCATCATAACAGTATCTGTAACTCGCATGTACAACCACTCAGTCACAGATTAACATGACATTTAGGTTGACTGGGACCTGCTTACTTCTCTGCCTTCCCCCTTTGGCAGAAATTGCAGCCTGACTCTTCTCTCCTCTCCCTTCTTACACATGTTTTGTGGAGTTTGAAGTGGAGACTTGCCTGCAGTAAAATTTGGATTGGGGGACACTTGTCTATAATGTCCAGCTGAGTACACTCACTACTTTTGGATAATTGGAAACAAACTTTCTATGATGTGACGTTCATATTTATATTCAAAATCCAAATTTAAAAATTTAGGAAAACCATAATATAGAGCAAATAGTTTGGCAACTTATAAACTAAATTAAAAAACTGTCAGTCAATCTCTCTCACTCTGTCTTTCCACAAACTTAGGTTCGATGATAATAATGAACTCCAACCCAGAACTACTGGTCAAGCAGCCCTGTTCATGCACATGAACCCATAGAATCTCTGCAAGATGAATGCAATTGAATGCAGCACCGTGTTTCCCCGAAAATAAGACCTACCCATAAAATAAGCCCTAGCAGGATTTCTAAGCATTTGCACAATATAAGCCCTACCCCGAAAATAAGACCTAGTGATGGTATGGCTACACAGCGCATCTGCACAACCCATGCATTTCGTCAGAGCGGTAAAGAAGACGAGCAGCCCTTCTCATCTGCCCCATCATGACAGCTACTGTCCCAGAGATGACCGGAAAGGTGCAGGCAGCCCCACCAGCAAGGTCAGCTCCCCTTGTCAGGTCCTGGCCATCCTGTGTGCTGCAAGCTGAGGCTTTGAGGGGAAAATAACACATCCCCTGAAAATAAGCCCTAGGGTGTCTTCTTGAGAAAAATAAATATATGACCCTGTTTTATTTTCGGGGAGACACGGTAGTTTACCATCCTACCAAAATAAGAAAAACAAAAAGAGGAAACTAAAATCATTATGGAATGCAAATACTATGTACTTGTAGACATTGAGTCCCCTAAACCAGAATGAAAATACGTAGCGTGAGTGTCCAAAAACAATTCTGCAAGTCAATACAACAAATCAGGCCCAGATGTCATAAACACAATAAATCAACTGAAATTGCCAAATCACTTCTCTCAACCTACTAGATTTAATTAAAACCACCACTTGGTTCATAAGACTTCTTCTAACAGAGCAGATAATGTCACTCAGGCTCAGCCATTCACCCAAACCTGATGTGAGAGGCAGGGTATGTTGAATTTTAATCTACAGGCCTGTTAAACATGGCAGGGTTCAGTCCACGTCCACAGCCGTGCCCTGCCATCTCTTTAAAATCCTCCTCTCATCCTAAAGCACTCGTTTAGAATGCTATCAATCAGCCTTTGCCATTATAATATAGTAAGTGCCACATAACGCTGTAGAAATTTTGACTTTCTGGTCCTTGTTTTTGTGTTAAAAATACAACACAGTCGTTGAAAACAGACTAGCTTATTTAACCAAATGTATAAAACAAAGAGTGGCACTGTGCTTGATGATTTTAAATTCTTCAGTGAATTTTCCTAAGACATCCTAACCCTAGCTTGGTGTCTATGAAGATCTGTTCCCACAGAGCCCATAAATGCCACTAAGGAGAAAGACAGAAAGAATGAGGAAAAAAAAATGAAACACTCACAAGCTATTATAAATTCATGAGGCTGAGAAAGGGCACAGGTTTGAAGACGTCTTCTAGGACTGGAGGTTGGAAGTCTCATTGGCCCTTAAATAGAAAAGATCCCTTGAGTTTACTACTGAACAGACACAGAGATACCCACCCACCAGGCGGTTTTAACTTGAAGGATCGCATTATTCATCAGGAACAATCTCTAAACTCAGCCAGCAGAAGCCTTCCTGGCAGTTTCCTTGTGTATACTTGGCTCCATTTTATAAAGACAGAACAGACTATGTTTGGCATTTTTGCCTTGAGTTATTGACATGTTTTAAATTATGCTGTTTTATGTCCATTCTTAATAGAACAGAAATCTGCTACAAACGATCTTTATTAACAGACCGCCTCAGGTGCTGAGCAGACTCTCGGTTTAACAACATCTCCAAACAGACAGGCAGAGAGCTTGTTAATAGGCTTCTCCAACCCTTCGGCTTCTGTGAGATGTAAGTGGATTACGGGCGTTTGTTTGTCAGGCTATCTTTTTACATCACTGTCTGAATAATTGCCACAAAGGCCTATTGCTTTGGCCTAATTTACAAAATGGACAGAATCCTAAGCACAGAACTTTTATTGATTAGCCATCTCCACGGCGGGGTTACGAGCCCCATGACTTCTGGACTGTGACAGACACTCTTCATCATGTTCCACCCTGGACTTCAGTCTGTTACTGTACCGAGGACTTGTCTTACAACTTTGAGCTGCTCAGAAAGTGCCAGAAGAAACTACATTTCTGCAGTTTAAACATCAGTACCTTTAGCAAGAGAGAACTTCTTATGCAAATTTCACCGTTTGTTTACTATAAAACTGTTTTAATACTATCAGTTCTAAACTTTTTTTCATGGAAATTGTTAAACTACTTTTTATTAACTAAATAATAATTTCAACAAATACTTCAGGGCCTGTGTGCCAGAGGACTGATTTAGGCACTGGAACAAGCTGTGGAGGAAGAACTACAGAGACAGTGTCTCTGCTCTAGTGGAGCTTTTAATATTGAAATTGACATAGGAGGGCTGTCCAGAAAGTATCTGGCCACGTGACTGTCCTCATTAGACTAACAAAGGCTGGATACTTTCCAGACAGCCCTCATGTTCTTGAAAAACCAAGGTATTGTGGCCCAACAATTATTTCCACATTAGATTATACTTAACTTTTCTTACTACCTCAGTAAAAAGCCCATAGGATAAGAGATTCTGTCTGATGACTTAGAATGTTAAACTGAACATGGGAAATTAAGTCACGTATATCACTTGCATGTAACATCCCCTAAGGAACATATCCAAAAAGGTGCTGCACACATTTTTTGGAGTTCGAGAAGACATAGAATCTGGTCTTAAGAAACTCCATTTTAAAATGGGAAGCAGGGAAAATACAAATGTTTTTTAATGTACTTATATACACAAATAAGTTATAAAGTTCTGTCTAAATATGTTTCTTTTTCTATGTAATGACTGCATAGCAACCAATATATTAAATTCAAGCAGTTGAATGGGCTTTAGCTGGGAACTCAGCTAGAGCAATACACATAGGATTAAACTAATTCAGAAAACTTAAAGTCTCTAGGGGTAGATTGTATTTTTTTTTTTCTTTTTTCTTTCCCAGGATGAAAGGGGACAGTAGCATTTTTTTCATCTGAAAAGTTATCTTTTGTCTAATGTTGGGAATTTGTGCTGAATTTTGAAGAACTTTACCCTTAAGAAGTCTGCACATATACCTATAAGCACATATATGGGCAGTCAACAACATGACATTGAATTTACAAGCAATGTGATGAGTGGCTGTCATATGTCAGCCCATTTACTCCATGCTAAATATTCAAGACAAATCTCAGAGAAGCTGTCTTCAAGTACAAAAAACAAAATTAGAGCAGAGTAGGATAGGACCAAAGGATTAGGTAGGTCAAGGTCAGTGGACTGAACAGAATATGGTGGGTAGCTCTTGGGCATTCTTCCAGTTAGAAGGATAGATTATGCCAGAAAAAGGCAACCTCTACTGTCCCGGCAGCTCCTTCCACTAGCCACTGGGGAATTGAAATAAAAGGCAGAGATTGTCTTCTTTCGGATCAACAGCAGTAACAGTAGCAACACCAATAATTAATGCACGCTATCCTTTGTTGAAGGCTTGCCATGTTCTCCATTCCCTTTGTTATTGGTTTTATTCATGAACTTCTTTAATCTCAACAAAAACCCTCCAAAGTAGATATTACCATTTTCTCAATTTTATATGTGAAGACACAGACAGAGAGTAGGAATTTACTCCCTTTTGCCAAGCCAATGAGGGATAGAGTTAGTATATAAACCTAGAACCAACTCTGAAACCCAAGTCCTTGCCCACCGCACTGAATTTGCTAAGGTCTTGACAGATGCACGGGCATTTTCGGTGGCTGTGGAGTGAGGGAGACAGTGATTCATTGCTCTTTGCCCAGCCAGTTGTTTTCCCTGGGTTTTGCAAGAGATCATGTTTAAGGTAAACTGGTTATCACCTGCCTAGACACCAGTGATTTACAATTATTTCTTTATTAAGAAAATGTTGAGTATGTGAGTGGTCTTTCTCAGAAAAAAAATGCCGACAGAGAGGCCTTGTCAGTTTTTTGGCAGAGGCACATCTAAATACATAAAAACAAGTTTAAACACTATCATTTATGCATAATTCTTTCTTGGCATCATCTCTCACTTGCCACAATTTGCAGCCAGAAAACACTTATTTCTACTTTTCTTACTCTAGAAATAATCCAGCCTTAAGTGGATCTAATTCCTTCCCAGAAGAGAAACAGCCTTGTCAGGCCTTGGTGGTGTGTGCTGTGTTTGGGACATCAAGGTTTCCATTTACGGCACAGCTGCACAGACTCTGCAAGCTGGTGCTCAGCCAGAGCTCTGTACCCACTGAGAGCTGCAGTCTGGAATGATAAACACACAGCTGCCTGCGGTGAGGGCCACGGGCATGATACATGGCCACGTATCAACCAGAGTCAGGCGAAGCCCACACAAATCATTAATCCAACTGCTTATACGTTAAATATCACAAAACGTGTACAAAATGGTTAGCTGTCTCAATGGAAGAAAGGGAAAAAGGCAGAGGCAATTCAAGGAAACAGGAGAGAGTAAGTGGTTGTAAGTCCTTTGCAAAGTCCTGCTCTAGAGCTGATTTACTGCCATGAAGCTCTCTTGCTGCAAATAGTTCATAAAGCCTATGACCTGAGTACTTGCCCACGGGACCACAATAACATTTATCTAGCATAAATTAATGTGTTTCAACCACTAATTCAATTTGGCTGTCTCATTCTTCTGGTTTTGGCACAGCCTAGCCTTGCAGTAAAGTCACTCGAGACTCACACGAATGGCTGTGTTTGTTAAGGAGTCACACACCACTAGGAACAAAGAGTGCTATTAGTTGAGTAGTCATAAAAATATACCTCCAGAGCACATTTGGAGCTGCGCTAATTGAAACTTCCTCTTTCGAGGAGCCTGATCAAAACCAGCTGCAGGAGTCAAGCAGGAGCAGATTTCAGCATCACATTAAAAAGCCCAACAAATTCAGCAAGAGCAGCCTCTGAGAGAAGAGGGCATTCCAGCCCAAACAAATGCTCTAATTGGCTCCTGACACGCTGCAAAGAGAGCGTGTGACCTGGGCCTGCAGAGCTAGGGAGAGAAACTTCTCCGTGAGTCAGATTTGAAAAAAGAAGCTTGTAATGCAGTTCTCCTCATAAAATTTCAGATCTGCCAACATTCTCAAGTAACACATGTGAAAAACCACAAAAGCGGAGTGAATTTAGGGAAATGAAGTGGTATATTGTTCTGAAAAGGGAAAAACAGAGCTTAAGTATTTTCATCGGTAATACAGCCTTTTAAGGACACCCCATTAGTATTAAAAACAAAAATTTCCAACTCACACAGGAACAAACAAACAAAATCCAAATAAGAAACAAAAACCTAGATGAATCACAAAAACACAGACTGTATTTAAAGACCTAAATGAGAACTATCTCTTCCTCTCTGGCGGCTTGTGACTGTCCGACTCCGAGACATAAGGGCTGTATTCTGCCAGTGTGGGCAGAACAAAATGCATCCATAGGTTTGCAGGAAATGTGGAATAATCATGCATTTTTTGTGTTTGTTTTGGGTTAGCCATTTGTACAGGAAGCAGTCATTTATATATAAATATAAATAGCATATTCTACCCATCAAATATGTGAATTTTATTTAATTTAGATGAGTGGAGTGCCTGGAAATGCCTCTTGCAAGGTTTGCTTTATAACACGTTTAAGCAACATATGAATTAGGAAGGATTGCTGGTCTTTTTAATTTATTTATTCATTAAGTTAGTGGAGTGTCTAGTTTCTGAGGTATGCCACAGTGATACCTAAAGATATAGGGTGGGGGAAGCTTATTTATGTAGATATATAAAGAATCATTATGTTTTATGTTACAAAACAGTGAGAGTAACTATATGTAATATATGAATTGTAATGATTATTCTGGGGGATATAATTATAGCCCCACGAATAATAACCATGAATGGTGAAAATTTGCTTTATTTTGCTCTCTTTTTGGAATGCATTACGAGGCTAACTTCCCCTTATGTTTTTCCCCCTTTTGTCCCAAGTAAAACATATTAAACTAACTCACTGCGTTTAAAGGCAAAACAAAACAAAGCACTGACACAAAAGAAAAAGTTACATATTTACATAGTTATATAACTCTGTGTTTCATTTTTATGCTTAAACATTTGCATCTGGAGTTGAACAGACTGGCTTAAAATGTGGCCTCTGGTGGTGCATGTGATATAGTCTTCTGAATTTGTGAGGATGCCAGAGGAAAGCATTTCTAATGTTTCTTTATTATTCATATGACTTGTCAGATACTGAATCATTCTCAATTCATAATACAATTCACATTCCAATGCTATGCCCTTGATTTTATTTGTCATTTTTGTTCAAGTACTATAGACATTATGGTGTCATGTTTAGTGATCTTAAACTGGATAAAGAAGGCTGAAAAGTTTGCAAAACATTTTAAAGGTAATTCAAGATTAAGTGATGAAAAGAATAGTATGTAAAATATGGCCAAACACAACAATATTCTGATTTGAAATGGGGTCTAGAAAGTCGTTATTGACTTGACGTATCCCAATTTTCCCACTAAAATATTTTAAAAAAGCAAAACTCAGAAAGGTCGAACTCTCATGTTGTCACCAAAATTGGACTTGAAGTTTACTGATACTACAATCTAGGAGCTTTCAATTATCTAAGAATTAAAACAACAACCAAAAACAAAATGATTTCCAGGTTCCATATAATTAGAAACAGTGGAAATCAATGCACTTGAAAATGGTTTAAGGACCCTCATTTCTTCCCTACTGCTTTACCCCTGGCTCAGAAAATTGTCTTCACTAGAAATGGTGAGGCAGCTTTCTCAGGACTAAGTGAGTTCCATTCTGAAGCAGCACAATACTGTCTTCTTCTCCCTTTCACACCATCTGTGATTTCTCACTGTGAATATAAAGAGATGGTCCAATTTCTAAACTAAAATATTAGTTTAGAATATGGTTTGGTAGCTCCATGTCACAAAGGCAGCTGGTGTCTCATTCTTCCTGGGCTGTGCATCTGCAACTACATTCCTCAGACCTCCCTGAGGTCAGAGAATAGATATTACTGGATTAAAAAACAAAACAAAATCCCAAAAACCTCTTTCTCTGGGCATCCCCTGTTTTCTCTATTAGTTAGAAATAGTGATGACTAAAGCACTCTTAGAAAATGAACATTAGAGGTGGCAGAGCTCCTCTGAACAATGATGGAACAGGTAAATTAGCTCTCACAATGAGAATGACTAGCAAAATTGGATAATTTTTTATGATTATTATTAAATTTGCTTGACTATATCTGATAGCTAACAAAGCAGTGAAGAAATATAGGAATAAGATTAATAAAAGAGAAGAAACCCAGATAAATGAGCCTAGTACTTGGAGACAGTTTCTCCTAAAGGAAGCTGCCAGTTCTAGAATAGTTGAGTGAGAAGCCAAGAAGCTGAGTAGAACTTGTGACTGACTTGCAAAACTATAGGGGCAAAAACTGAGGTCCAGGCATCACCAAGGGCTAGAAGACCCATGCCCTTTGTGCCAGGACTCTGAAGGCTATGCCCCAGGAGGAAGGCTGATTTGGGTATAGACCAGCTATTGCAGAGACTCACCAAACCCTCAGGTCACTTTAACCCATTTTAGTGATGGCAATGATCTCAGATTGCTTGTGCCACTAGTTGTCTACTAAAAACAAAAGTAAAAAATTACATTTGTCTTTAATTGATTGAATTTTTTCAAGTAAAGCTTTTCGAGGTGCAACTTACATTCAGTTAAACTTTCCCGTTTTAGTGGACGGCTCTATGAATTTTGACAAGTGCACAAACTCATGTAATTGCCGCCATGATAACGATATAGAATACTTCTATTATCCCCAAAGTCCCCTCATGTCCCTTTGTGGTCAATCCACTCCCCCCACACCGTTCCTATGGCAACCACTGGTCCAACTTTTATCACTACGGTTTTGCCTTTTTTAGGACGTCATATGAGTGTAATCATGCATATGCTTTTTGGGTCTGAATATTTTCACTTAACATAGTGCATTTGAAATTCATGTCTGTGTTTACATAAATCAATAATTTGTTCCACTTTATTGCCGAGTAAGTATTGCATTGTATGGATGTACCACAGTTTATTATTCATCATTTCATGAACATTTAAGTGCTTTCCAGTTTGGGGCATTTTTAAATAAAGCTGATATATATGCTTATGTATAGTTTTTTGTGTGGACCTATATTTTTATTTCTCCTGGGTAAATTCCTAGGAGTGATATTATTATAACATATTGTAAATGTATGTTTAACTTTAAAATAAACTGCTCATTTTTTTTTTCCAGAGTGGCTATATAATTTCACATTCCCACTAACAATATATGAGAACTCCAGTTGAACTCACATACTGACCAGCACTTGATGTGGTCAGGCTTTTTTGTTTTTTTCCTTTAAAAAGAAAAGAAAAATAGCTATTCTAAATGTGCAGTGGTATCTCTTTGCAGTTTGCGTTTTCAATTTTCTTATGACTAATTATGTTCAATTTCTTCTCATGTGATTATTTTGTATCGGCTTATATTTTTGAGTGTTCAAATATTTTGCCCATATTTTTAATGTTTTTGTTTGCTTGTTTTCTTAATGGGTTACAAAAGATCTTCCTGTAATCTGGATATAAGTCCATTATCATGTATGTGTCCTGCAAATATTTTTTCTTAGTCTGTGGTTTGTCTTTTCATTGTGTCCTCAGTGTCTTTCAAAGAGCAGAAAATTTTAATTTTGATGAGGTTCTTTCTATCACTTTTATCTTTTATGGTTTGTGTTTTTTGTGTTTTAAGAAATCTTCACCTAACTGATGGTCACTGAACTTTTTCTCTTATGCTTTTTTCCCAAAGTGTTATAGTTTTAGGTCTTGCATTAAAGTGTATGATTCTTCAAGTTAATTTTTGTTTATGATGTGAGATATGGGTTGAGGTTCATTTATTTGCCTATGGCTGACCAATTATTCCAACAACATTTATTGAAAATACTAATTTCTCTACTCAATTTGTTTTGGAACCTTTGCTGAAAATCAGTTTACCAAATATGTGTAGGTCTATTTCTGTACTGTTTGTTTAGTCTGTTCCATTGACTTATATGTTTGTCCCTTTGCGATTCCTCACTGTTTTAATTGTGGTACATTTTTAGTAGATTTTATTGTCAAGTACCGTGGTGAGTCCACCAGCTTTAATTTTTAAAAATTTGGGGGGGAGATAGTCTAGTTTCTTTGCTATAAGTTTTATAATCAGCTTTTTGGTTGATTTTCACACAAAAAAGTTTTTGGTATTTTAATTGGGATTCTATCAACTCTGTAGACTATGTGTTAAGAGAATTAGCTTCTTATCAATACTGACTTCTCCAATCTATGAACATTATTTTATAGTTCTCAACATCCAAACCTTCTACATATTTTATTACATTTTTATCACAAAATGTTTCATATATTGGTGTTATTATAAAAAACACTGTTTTGTTTAATTTTTCATTGCTAGTATATTGAAAACAATTGATTTTTATATATGAACTTTGTCCCCAATGATCTTGCTAAACTCATCCATTAGTACTAGTAACTGTTCTATAGATTTCTTCGGATTTTTAATACGGATCATCATGTCCTTTGTGAATAGAGACTGTTTTATTTCTTCCTTTTCCATCTAGATGCCTTTTATTTCTTTTTCTTACTTATTACACTAGCTAGGACCTGTATTGAACAGAAGTAAAAAAAAAATAGACATTTTTGCCTTGGTACCAATCTTAAGTGGAAAGCATTCAGTATTTCATCCTTAAGTATGATGTTAGCTGAAGGTTTTTACAAGCAATGTCCTTTATCTGGTTGAAGAAGTTTTCTTAAACTCATATTTTACTGAGAGACTATTTTAAAAATCATTAATGGATATTGAATTTTGTCAAATGCATTTTGTGCATCTGTTCAGAATATCATATGATTTTTCTTCTTTAGCCTGTTGATGTAGTAAAATAGATGGGTTATTTTAAAATGTTGAATCAACTTGGCATATGTGAGATAAATCCTGCTTGGTCATGATATATTATCCTTTTTCTATATTGCCAGGTTTCATTTGCCAATACTCTGTGGAGAAATCATTTTTTAAAAATAATTATTTCTATAAAATATCTGGTATTCACTAAAAAATAACTATACTCTCAAGGAAATAATTCAACTTGAGAGAAAACTAAGAAAAATGACAGATAATGGACATACACTCAAAAGGACTCTTGATTACAGCATTAACAGAGACATAATTTAAAAAATCATACATGGTATATTGAATATAAATAAAAGACACTGTTTGGTGTTTTGGCAGAGGGCTGAAGGGTTGTGGATCTGTGCCATTTCTGTTAGCTCTTTACCTAATAGGTCTTTTGTGCGATCCTGTTAACATGCCTTTAGCACAGGCAGGGCTGGCCTGATTTATGTGAAGATGAGGCAAACAAAGACTGTTCCAAAGCAATGTGAGAAAGAGGAGAGAGCAGAACTTAAAATCTTCTCTGACAATCTCCACCTACGTCCTGACTTCTACTCCAGAATACTGGTCCTATCACAACCCGCCACCATACAATTATCGACACAAATAGACCACAGTCTCCTCAGAAGTCTCTCAAGATTTTAAGACTTGGTGTATCTTTTAGTTTCTTAGACTAAAATATGGTTTTGGTGGAGATAAACAAAGCTGACAAGTGTATATCTTGTTAGTTCCTGCATTTTCTGCATGTATGGATGGGAATGCTTTTTTGGCGCTTTCATTGAAAGACAATGAGAGATAGATGTTTTAATATCACAATAATTCCTTCTTTTCCTTCTTCATTCATATCTTTAATACTTGCAAATTATTTGCTGAGAGTTATTTTTCCATTTTATGAAATTCAGGTTGAATATGCCTGATTGTAAGAACTCTGCTATTTGAATGCTTAGGTTTCATTTACATTTTTGAAAATAAAAAAAATCCAATATTTACTGGTGAGAAAGTGTTCTGTGTTTATAAAATTCTAGGAAACTGATATTGAATAAGGTTTAGTAATACTAATAACAGATAAAATGTTATAGAATTTAAGACAAAAAGAAACAATAAAGAAAATAGCATGCATAATGACCAAACAACGCACTAATTAAGTAATCTAGATAGGCAATAACACATTAACCAATAATTAGTAGTGGTATTAATAGAGTTTTAATATCAAGGGTAATATCAGATATAGCGTGTAGAATATACTATTTGTATATAGATGTTCCAGTACTAATATTAGGAGAAGTGGAATTTGGGCTCTGTGGCACTCAAGGAATTGTGCCTTCAGAATCCTTCAAAAGTACTTGCTGCCAGGGGAAGGGGTGAGATAATAGACTGCCAGCCTGCAGCTGCTGCGTCTCAGGTTTTTCCTGGGACTCATGCCTCGGTCATGCATTCTCTGAGCTGCTCCCAGCCAGTGCCTGAGCATGCTGTAGGTACGCAGGCAGCACTACCTCTGCTCAGTATGGGATCCCTCTAATGGAAGCCCTGCAGAATGTCACATTAAGCCATTTCATCGATAACAGGATGCTGATCAGGTAAGATGAGCACAAAGTGGCTAGAACACTGGAGGCCAACTGCAGACAAGGATATTATAGTTCTACCGCTGTGGCTCCGAATTTCCCAGGTTTCTTTATAATTCTATTTTGACTTCATACTTTGAAACTCTATGGCTTTATTGCTGATTATCTAGATTATCTTCTAAGTGGATTATTTCTATACTTAGTTGGTAGTGCTCTCTTTTTCATTTTTAATGCCTTGACTCTGCGTTAATGTGAGCTCTCGGAAAAGCAGATGCTAAAACACAATTACATATGGAAGACAGTTATCACGGGAAATCCTGTGAACGTTTACATGAGGGAAGAAGGGATAAGCAAGGAATACCTTCAGCACACGATATTGGTCTGTCCCGTAACAGAGGAGACAAAAGGATGGAGTATTGGGTAGAAAGAGATTCTGACTGCAGTTACGTTCTGAGTAAGTCTCAACCAAGCCAAAGGGAGCTCCTGTGTAAAGGCTGATGGCCCATCCCACGCTGGGCAGAATTGGCTCTAACATGCTCCTCGTGCTCTAGCATCTGCTGGTAGTAATTTGGTGTAAGTGAGTCTGAGGCATGAACACCACAGTGGCTCCAAAATTGTAGCATCTGCAGGCTGCTAATCAACTATGCTTTCGCTAGCAGTTTCTCTCGAAGGAGGATATGAGCAGCATACCTCCTTGAAGCCACACTCCACCCCTTGGGCCATGCAGATCTACTTCTTCCTGAGTGTTTGGAGAGTAGCAACTCTATAATTACCTTGGGCCTCTTTCCTGAGGAGGAGGCAAACTATACACAGGAGGCCAAGGAGTTTACAGAAGACTGTTAAAAACCTTTAGTAGATAATCTTTATTTTAAACAAATTATTTCAGTGACTACAATAAAAGGAATTAAAATTACTACCTAATAAGCATTAGATTCAGCTGTACATGCCTAAAAAAAACCTTAAAATAACAGCAGCTTAAACAAGATAGAACTTCATTACACAAACACACACTCATATACACATACACATACACACACTTTTCACGGCTGGTATGCAAGGCTAGCTTTGTAGCATCTTCAGGAAGCCAGGTTCTAATCCTTCTCCACTACCATCTTTAGTATTTGGGTTTCCATTTTCTAGGTCATATTATGGTTCATTGTGGCTGACAGAGTTTTGACAATCATGACCAGTGTGCTAGACAGAAGGAAAGCAGAAGAATCAAAATACACACTTTCTCTTTTAAGAAAACTCCCTGGAGATCTCATGCAACACTTGTGTTTACTAATATATCTCTTTGACTACACCCAGAGCCTTCATATAAGACTTCACTATTGTACCTGCAAAACTCCACGAGAAATAGTTCACATGGGAATGTGACAGCCCTCCCAGAGCCTACTGCATGGTCACATGTAGATGGAAATGAATAGGAAATATGCCAGAATATCATCAGAGATTTCCTATTCAGAAAGAAAGGGAAAATAGAGATTGGGAGGTAAGTAGAGGTCTCTGCTGCACTAATCAAATCATTTTCTGAAACTAGTATAACTGTGATACAAAATTAAAACTGGATAGGACAGTATAAGAAAAGAAAATTATAGATTTATTATACTAATGAAAATATATGTAAATAACATGTGAGAAAAACAAATCCATTTAAAAATAAAAACCAATAAATAATACAACTTTACCAATCAAGGTTTGTCCTATTAGTGAAATTCACCACACGAAGTGATTAAATGGTATAAACCACGTAACAATTTCAATATATAGAGTTTTTTTGGTAAAAAACAAACTGATAATCTTTCAAAAATATTTGTAAACTATGCATTGGGAGTTGATAAAAGGTATCTATTAGAAACCTATAATAAACATATTTAATGGTTAAACTTGAAAAGCAGTCTCATTAAGACTGACAAAATTGTATATACTAATTGACACAATTCAGCATTTTTACAAAGGCCCTAGCAAATGCACAAATATAAAAAAATGAGGGATAAGAATTTATAAGAGAAAATTTGTGATGGTGGTTTATATAATTTCCTTCATATGAAATATAAGAAGCTCTGGGAGATGAACTGTTAGAACTAAAATGAACATTTACTAATTCTACTGGAATCTAAAACCAACATTCCAAAGTCAAAATTATTCCTTTATTAACCCATTAATGGCTAATCCAATAATTTAACAAAGATGCCATTTATAATAACAACAAACATTTTATGATAAATATACATAAATCTCATGAAATATATGCATAATATGTGAAAAAGTTATATGTTGTTAAAAGACATCATTTTTTAAAAGTTGAATTAATAAGATATGCTCATCATGGGAAGACTCAGTATTTAAAGATGACTTTTTTCTCCAAATTAATTTATAAGTTTAATGCACTTCAAAGAAAATTGCATCTATTTCTCCTTTTCATCAGCATGGCAAGCTAATTTACAAATTCAAATGGAAGACTAACAGGCCAAGGCAACTTTTGAAGAAAAATAAGGAGAGATCATTTCCCTGAGAAATATCAGGATTTATCAAAAAGTTATGGCAGTTATAACATTCTAAGTGGTGGTGTAGACACATAGGGTCAAAGTAGAGGACTCTAAAAGAGAATCATACTTAATTGGAAAATTATTATTTGAGAGAGGTTAGGAAATGAGTACATATTCACTAAATTTATATTCAAAAATTAAATTTCTACTTTGTATAATAATAAAAATAAAATTTAGATAAAGATCTAAATTCAAAAGATAAAATTTAGAATCTTTTAGAAAGAAATGGAATATCTTTATGACCTTTGGATAGGGAAGGCTTTCTTAATATAGCCACTTACACAAAGGAAATTACTGATGAATTTCAACATATTAAACTATTCTTCAGTATGACACCAGAAACAAAGTTAAAGGTAAATTACATGCTGGGAGAAGGTATTTGAAAAATGTAAAAATAACAAAAGGACAATGTCCAGAATATCAAGAATAAATATAAAAGAAAAAATGGGTAACTGCTATAAGAAGCAATTTTCAGAGCAAATAACTAGAATGATACATATGCATATTCATATACTCACATATATATCCAATTTCATTTGGAATCAAATAAATGAAAATTGAAGCCACGAACAACAGTTCATACCTATGATATTGGCATATATTTTAAAAGTTTGATAACACATTAAGTGTTTGCAAGGATGGGGTGGAATCCGAGTTTCCATACGCTGCTTTTGTGAATTTAAATTGGTACAATTATTTGCAGAGCATTTTGATAATATGTAGTAAAATATGCTTCCAACCCAAGAATTCTACCTGTTGATTTATATCCTTTTTTTTAATTTCAGCATATTGTGGGGGTACAAATGTTTAGGTTGCATGTGTCGCCTTTTCCCCCTTCCCATCCCCCTGGAGTCAGAGCTTCAAGCGTGCCCATCCCCCAGACGGTGCGCATCACACTCATTATGTATGTATATACCCATCCCCCCCGCCCTCTGCCCAACACCCGATAAATGCTTATTCCTATATGTGCACTTAGGTGTTGATTGGTTAATACCCATTTGCTGGTGAGTACATGTGGTGCTTGTTCTTCCATTCTTGAGATACTTCACTTAGTAGAATGGGCTCCAGCTCCATCCAGGAAAATACAAGAGGTGCTAGATCACCACTGTTTCTTATAGCTGATTTATATCCTAAAGGAATGTGCTATTGACATTCTAGGGTCAGGGACAATTCCTTCCTTCAATGCAGGATGTCCAGGTCCCTTGACCCCTGCCCTGTCTAGCCAATAGCAACCTGTATTATGGGGTGAATTGTGTCCCCAGCACCTAATTCGTATATTGAAGTCCTGACCTCTAGTTCCACAGAATGAATATATATATACGTATATTTATATATATTTGAAGATAGGGTCTTAAAGAGTTAATTAAATTAAAAAGAGGTCATTAGAGTAGGCTCTTGTCTAATATGAGGAGACTGGAGCACAGACGTATCACAGAAGGGGAAACTTGTGAGGACACCGAGGACAGCCATCTACAAGCCAAGGAGAGAGGCTTCAAAAGAAACAAATACTGTCCACACCTTGACCTCAGACTTCCAGCTTTCGGAATTGTGAGAAAATAAATTTCTGTCTGTGGTACTTTGTCATGGCAGCCCTAGAAGACAAATACATTGTTGTAGAAAGAGTGCTCCCTTGCATTTCCAGAGGCTCCTGGGGTGGCATTGCCCCTGCTTGAGAGCCTCTGCTTTAAAGCAGTAGGGTCCCCAACCATTTTGGCACCCAGGGACTGGTTTCATGGAAGACAATTTATCCACAGACGTGGTGGGGGGAGATGGGAGCAATGGGGAAGTGGCTGTAAATACAGATGAAGCTTCTCTCACTTGCTGCTCACCTCCTCCTGTGCCCACCCCCCCAAGCTTAATAGAAGACAACTTTTCCATGGATGGGGTGGGAGGTGGGGTACTCTGTGGCCCAGGGGTTGGGGACTGCAGCTTAAAGAATTCTTATCCCACCACGAGTACACTAGGAAGACAGGTTTTTAATGCAGCTATTAAGATGAACAAACTCGATTGTATACATATCACAATGGAGAAGTCATCCAAACCTAATGTTGAGTGAGAAAATAAGTTGCAACAGCATATTATTTATAGCATGTTATCATTTATGTAAGGTTTAAACATAAAAAAAATACTGTGCATGCTGTAAATTTACAAACATCTGGAAAAGTATAAAAACCTAGATGGCAGCCTTGCACCAACTCCAGAAATTAGTTTCCTCTGGGTGAGAGAGAAGAGAGTGAGGTTGGAGCGGGTGGTTAGGAGGGCGATAAAGGGGCTGAAACTGCTGCTTCAGATTTTATTGCTTTTAGAAAAATGTAAAGCAAATATGGCAACATTTTGACGCTGGTTAAATCTGAATAGTAGATAAATGAGACTGTGTTAAGTTATTCTCTGTAGTATCATGAATGTTTTAACTTTTTCCAAAAAAAAACCAAAAGGTAATCCTACATTCTGTTATTATATTATAAAACAAGCCAAATTTAGAAACATAGCTTCCTTCCCATCGAGGAATTCACTTTTAAATTGTAGATAATAGCTGGTAAATTCGGGAAGTTATTTGGAGGATATGGTTTGTTGCATCTCCCCTCATTTACTCCTTCCCCTTTGTGTGAACTCCAGCTAATCCAGCAATTCTTGTGCTTGCATTCTCTGCAGCTGTGCGCTAATTCTAGACTAAACCCCTCAAATTAGCAATGGATAATAATACACTAATTAAAACTGGAACACAAAGCAGTTTTTCCAGAAGCGATGTGAAAAAACTCACTGATTATTATCTGTGTATACTATAACAATTTTAGAGGCTCATTACTGAAGCTTAGAAGAAAATATGCTAAGATAAACATGCTCAGAATTGCTTCTTGAGTAATATTAATTTTACTTCTCAGCTTTGGAATATGTACAAATGTCACTATTTGTGGATCTCCTTCCCTTCCCCATCCCCAAAGCCTGAGAACAAATACATCAAAACAACATAAACACAACAACAAGGCAAAACAGCTACCACAATTAGAAAAACCTTTGTTATATTTGCATTGCAAAAAGATCTCCTCCAGGCTATTTACTTACTCTTTGTAAACCTATTTTCCTCTGCCTGATCCCAGGTAGATGGAATAATACAAATTTCCTTTTTAAAATTAAGTAAGTTGTTTAAGTAAGTAAGTTTAAAATTAACTAAGTTGCATTAGTTACTGAACAATAAAGGTAATTGAGAGGACATTGTATTTCTCAGTCTTAAGGTAGACATATAACTCTGAAAATCCTTAAATAGTTAGAGCTATTTAGAGCATATAACGTCATTAAACCCAAATAAAATAATACATGATTTAGCAATATAAATGTTATCATTAGCTATCTAATCATTATAATGTAGTACAACAGACTTAAAATAGTTAGAATTAACAAAGTTTATGCTTGAGATTATATAGAGGGGTTTTCAGGTTTCCCTAACTGCACATCAGGAAACCCATTGATGTTCCCTGAATCTACATTTAAATCAATGAGTACACAAGACACTGTTTATTTCCTAAGCTTGAATATCTATCTGTGAGATAAAAATATTAATATGCCATTTCCACTATTCTTTTTGTGTGTGTGTGTTTAAAGACTGAGTGTTTGTATGTGTATTAGGAAGGCTTGGAGAAGGGAAATGGAGAAGTCTAGGATTACTCTAGATTTTTGCTTTGAGCAAATGAGTGGACAGTAATGTTATTTACTGAATGGGAATGATGAGGAAATAGAAGTTTTGGTAGATTTTAAATAAAGAGATGTTTTGACTACACTAGTTTGAGATGTCTTCTAAGCATTCATGTAGCAATGTGAACTAAGCAGTTATATATTTGGATTTGGAGTTATAGAAACAGATAGAGCTAGAGCTCTAGATTTGGGGAGTCGTTGGTATAGTTAATATTTAAAAGACGTGCTACTTATTAGGTCACACAGAGAAGGTTTGTAGTTAATGATAAGAAGGAAGTTGGATATGTTAACGAACTATTATGTGATTCAGGTGGTCCCTCGATTAGAATGGTTAAATCAGAAAGGAGTAAAATGGATGGATTAAATAGTGTGTCTTTGTAAACTGAGTCCAAGCTTGTATCACTTACCACAGCACAGCCAATAAGTCGAGAGACAAAGTGTGTGGGCAAGAAAAGTGACTTTTATTCAGAGTCAGCAAGCTGAGAAGATGGCGGACTAGTGTCTCAAAGAACCATCTTAAGTTAGTGGGAACTTTAGTATCCTTTTTATCCTAAGGGAAAGGAAAGGGGAGGTGGGGGTGGGGAGGGGGTCAAGGACACCTCACATCTGGGTCTGAGGAGATTGTAAAACTTCTCTATTCTTGGTTAGTTAACTTTGGAGGATGAAGGTCAGGTCAGGATGTTCCCACACACCTTTAACATAGGGTTATCTCTCATATGTATGCTCTCCTCGTCTGTAAGGGAGTTTGGGAGAGGGACAGTTGTTGCCTTTCTTCTAGCCCACGTGCACAGCTAAGCTGAAGCTTTTAACCTTGGAGATATTACCGCAAGGGGCCAGAATCAAAATAGAGCTAGTTAAGCCAAGTCTTTCTTCTGCTGTTACAGCTTGTCCATTTAGCCATAGAGTCAGTGTCTAAAAATGCTAACTTACTGCAATTAGAAAAGCAATTAGAAAAGCACAATTTTTGTATAAAAAATTATATTTATAGCCTCTCAATACAGATGGGAACTCTTTTCTAGTGGACTTTCAATTTCCCTGAATTATATAAGACTGACGATCAGTGGTCTCTAATTTTGAATTTATTTTGGGAATAATTTAGATGGATCTTGTACTATTCCTTTTTTGGCTAGCAGGAGACTTTGTTCCTTTTAAAGTAATAAGGATACCATTTGCCTCTTGTGAAGTGTGCAATAGGTACCGCCACGCATTAGTGAACCACTGAACCTAACCTATTGTATCTTTTTGTCATGTTAGCATTAATGGCAAATGTGAGAGAGAACTGTGGGGAGGACAGGCTTTGGGAACAATTTGGATTAATGTGCTGAATTATCTAAAATAAATAGGAACTCCATGTGTAATTTTCATTTCCTAAGCCCTGCAACAATTATAGTTATTCCATTCAAATCTCTGTAGCAATGAGATCAGTGACAAAAATAGTGCTTGAAAAACAAGAGAAGAAATGGCAAACATATTATTTATTTGCTTAAATCTATTATAATGGGATTGGCAGTGTTAGTCTCATTAACAGAGAGACCTTTCTTTCCACACGCCAGCTGGAATAATAAAAGCAGCTATGTGACATTTAAAATGCAATTGCTCTGCTATCTGTAGATGATTTTGTTTCTAATACTTACTGATCATAAGAAAGAGATCTGAGTAGAATGTGAACTATCTTGTTCATCATCTGCATTCCCAGCAAAGATAGCATTAGGGTTAAATGCTATAACATGGCAACAAGGATATGCTGAAAAAGTATCTATGTCGAAGTGCTTGAACATTTATTCGAAGTATTTATGCAATTGTTCTTTTGCCATGTGACAGTCCAAGAGTTGGTAGAAATACATCTGTTGTGTTTTTCTTGAATAGGCAAAAATAAATTATAATTAGGGGGATACTGTTTGTGCATATAAATATACTGCATCGTTTGAAACAAGTTCCAAACAAATGAGAAGTATGCAGATTTCCCTCTGAATAGTTAGCGAACACAGGCTCATTGTGATGCCTTTGTTTTAATGATGAAGTAATGATCTTGAATGGAAACATACCTTTAGAGTTTAGGCATCATATGACAAAGTGAGTTTCAATATAAATGTAAGAATCTGAGTTATTAAGAATTATTTGCATTAAGGATTTGTTTGAAACTTCAAATAGGCAAATATTACTCAGTAATATTCAATCCCTTCTTAAATGTTCCAACATGGATTCCAAAATGAGGGGATTTAGTGGAGGAATTTTTAGCCTTCCATTTTCTTTGGTTGGATGAAAAAATAGGAAACTCAGATGCAAATAATGGCCTATATAATATATCACTTGGGTGGCCAAGCTTCTCCATACTCCAAGGTTCAGGCTGGAATTATAATGGGTTCCAATTTTACTTGACCCAATTCATCCATTTCCACTAGATATGCTTATCCTGTACACACTAAAAACCATGGAATGAACTGTAAATCATCAGATTATAAAATTTTATTCTGACATTTTTAGGAACTATCTTTATTCCACTTTCTGCCTATGTAATGAGGTCTTGCAACTTCCTTTTTTATTTTGGAGGTAAAGAGTTACGCAATTTTAACTCATTTGCATAGTACCTAAGTGAGAATATAAGTGCGGTTTTTTTATTTAAAAATATTCTTAGTCCAATTAACTATTAGGATTCTGGGTACTATACACTTTCTCAATCTCTCTCTCTCTCTCTCTCTCTCTCACACACACACACACACACACAGGCAGTACTGCTGAAATTAAAAGTTAGATAGAATACCACAAAGGTAAGATAAACAAAAGAGGATAACATTATTAAGAAATGAGCAGAAAGAGACCTGTAAAAGAAGAAAGAGAATAGCCACCAAGCCTGTGTCTGTCACCCATCCCCATACTGGCAGTGAGAGATCTTTAGGGCTTCCAGCCCATCTCATCACCTTGGATGGACCAGTTTCATTGGTCCAGCAAATCACACACAGTTGACATTTGGATTGAAAAGCATCTGCTGGAGTCAAATTCCTGGCACTTATTTTTCCTGAAACCAGTGGGGAGGATGCTCCCTACCAAAGTTAGAAAATGACTATAAACCATGCTCCTCTCATGAATATTCACAACACATAGCTTACTAAAAGCTCTAAGAAGCATTGCAGTAAACCTTTTTGACTACTTTTAACATAGAGTTTCCTAAATGTATCTCACCACAGACCCTTTTAAAAATCACTTCTTATTCACATCCAGGAAGCTAAATGTTGAACTCCAAATGGGCTTCTCAAACTTTAAATCAGTGTACAAATCAGCTGGGTACACTGGGGTGCTTATTAAAATTTCAAATTTCTGGGCCTACCTTAAGAGAGAAAGATTCTTTTGGTTTGAGTTGGAGCCCAAAAGCTTCCTTTCTAACAAGCACTCAAGTGGATTCTGATGAAAGATTTCTATGGGCCACAGTTTAAGAAATACTGTCCTAGAAACTAAAATGAGGTGCTGTCAGTAGAGGTCAGTGAGATAGGGTCTGACCATGTGACCACGCCGGGCTTTATTGGACGGAGGGAGAGCAGTTCTTATTCTACTCTGAATTACCCTCTAGGTTACAAAGGAAATTGTCCATTGCTGATGCCAACAATGCATCTTCCGGAAATGGTGCCTTTCCTAATGCTGATTGGTCCCCACCCTCCAGTTATGCTTTCAGCAAATATTTGTCATTTGTCTTCTATGTTTTACTGTTTACATATTGAGTCAAATCCTACTCAAATGGTGTGTAACATTGTACAAGATGAGTAATATGGAGGAGATGCACAGCACCCAAGAAAAGCAGAAAAACTATACCACTTCTGGCTATGGCATGATAAAGGAAGTCTTTACAAAGGAGGTGACATAGGAATAGGCTTAATTTTAGCAAACTGAGCTTAGAGGAACTGTCTTTTAGGCCAGAGGACTGTACAAGTGTATAGTATGTACTGGGGGAAAATATTGTTCAGGGCTCATTTAGAGTAATAGTAGACATTAGAAAAGTCTGGAAAAGGGGTTTTGATAGAAGATTATGGAGAGGCAGTAACTGTCTCAGGAATATTCGATAGATAGTGAGGATTTGGTACAACATGAGATTTTAGGTTTCTATTGAGATCAGTTTGAATACTGAATTTAAATACAGGGATTCCTGGGAACTATGAATAGCATTCTGAATATAAAGGCGATTGCTGCACTATATGTTACCAAATGATACTGTTCGCGGTGATTTTAAAGAGCAAGCAAAGGTAAAGTTAGAATACTATTTATTTTTCTACTCAGGGTTATATTGTAAAGCTATGGATTAGATAACCCCTTGAGACTCTTTTCTGTCTGCATGATCTATGAATAGCTATCTTTATGATGTGGTGGTTCTTGAGGCTGTGAAACATCCCTGATGTAGCAGATTAAACGTGTCCTCTCCATATTTCTTTATTGGAAATCTTGTGTGTATAAAGAGAGGGAGTTGGTATAGAACTAGTACTGCTACAAACAATCTGCTAAGATTAAACATCTTTGACTTTAACCATAATAAAGTGTTATATTCTGCTTATTGTGTTAATTTTAGGAGTGGGTTTTTAATGCACTGAATTCTTCCACTGTCTGAAGGTCCAAATATAAAATTCAGTGATGTTCATGAAACACTAATTCTCAGGCAATGGATATAGCAGAAATGGAAAGTATAATAAAGCTTGGTAGGAAAACTGAAACATAGCCATTTTCAAAAGAGAAGATACGGAGTAATAGTTGACTATATTTAAGGTGTAATCACTGACACAGCTTTGTGTACCCAAACTGAGAGTTGATTAAAATAAACAATTAGGAAATACACTGACTTTTTTTTTTTTTTGCCAAATGGGACTTGAAAGTTATTAAATAACAGATTCATTTTTTAGATACTAGGACATATATATTTTAGATACAAAAAAAGCACAGTTTACATCCTGGTAAACGAGCTAGTGATACGTAATTAAAATAATATCTATCAATATAGCTCTAACTAAATGGCCAATAGTTTATAGCTGTTAGGTAGTGTACTGCTGAGAAATTGATTAGGTAATTGCAGAGTGGATCTAATTCAATTGCTGATTGAAATAATAAAACTAGCTATTTGCTGAGCTGGTCATTCTCATCATCTTTTAACTTAATTGATTGGGTTATGCATTAATTATGGAGTATTTTACATTCCAATCTTCTATACTAGCACTTACACGCAATAGATCTAGTAGGTTTTCTACATTCAATCTTGATTCACATAAAATATGCTTCACTTTGAAAGGAGCTGTGACATAATATTTGGAAATATGAGTAGGTTTTGGAGCCCTGGACTACAAGTGTGGATGTGAAGTTAAGCGAGTTAGTGGATGTAAAGCGCTTAGGTCTGCACCTGCTACAGATTAACAACATTCATTATTGCCTATTACTATTACTATTTTTCTTAAAGAAAAAGTTATGTGACAAAACAAGCCTGTTTGGTTAAACATAGAAAATCTGAGTTTAAGGGCCACTTATTCTAGGAAACCTGTTTAGTTCATATGTATCTATTTTTGCTCCAACTCCATGACAGAATACAAATAAATAAAAAAAACCCAGCCTAGGTCAAGATCACAGAATCCTGCTAACACATCACATGTGCAACTACACACTCAGCTAACGTTCCTTCTCCTTCTTTATGCACTGGGGACTTGGAGAGACGCTGCTTCCGCATGCACAGGGAGACAGCAGAGAGTAATGGCTTTAAGGTATGAGGTCTGGAATCAGACTCCCTGGATTTGAACCCTGGCTTCTCTGTTTACCAGAAAGTCACCTCATTCTTCTGGGCTTCAATTCCTGTTTTCTTTAAAATAGAGATAATAATAGTACCATAGGGTGGCTGTGAGCATTAAATACAAAAATTCAACTAAAACACTCACAATAATAAATGCCTTGGACATGGTAATCACCTGTAAAATATTAACTTATTATTTTTATTATGATTACACTTTTTGTTTGTTTAGAATGGGATGAAGTCCATAAATTCATAACATTCACAAACAGTCTCTTTGACCAAATATAAGCATTCCTTATTTTTCTGAATAGATTTTTATCAAGGAAAAGGAGAGCAAGCGAATAAGCAAAATCTGAATGAATGATTGTTATTCCTGTAATTCTTCAACATTGCTAATGCCAAGGGAAATTTTAAAAATTGGAATGCAAAATAAAGTATTGTGAGAGATATTTATGTAAAAAGTCTCACAAAGGCTAGAAACAACAAAAGATGTGAAATAAACTCAAAATATCCATAACTTAGAAAAAACTTTCCATGACTAAATTTTAAAAATTGGCTTTTATTCACAGTTTAAGTGCTATTAGAATAACTGTGTATTTTACAACAGATTTTTCTAACTTTCTTTTGACCAACGTGACTTTTTGAGCAGTTGCCTTGATATGTAGGTGTCTTTGCGTATAGAATGATGAGGACTATTCACCTGTAATAGGATTTGATTATTTCAAATAAAATTTTAACATATATGCTTTTCTCCTTTATATTACTTCAGTGAAAATACAAGAAAGAAGTATATAATTTTGTCCTCAAGGGCCATGGGAAAACCTACCTTGGCTTGCTTTAAAATTTCTCTGTATTTTCTTACTTGACAACTAAATCAAACAACCAATGCTCTTACTCTTTCTCTGATCTAAACAATTTTACATAGACTACCTTGCAAGTGTCCCAAGAGATGAGCTTGCTCACAGTGAAAAATGTACTCAGCAGGAAATTCACTTAATGATAATGATTATTCTTCTATGTAATGGACATTTCATTGTCAGTAAAGTGTAATATTATTCTGTTGAAAGCTTTACATATGCATCCTGTTCCAACAGCGTGCTAGCTTAACTTGCGGATTTCTCTTTCTGGTTTTATCATTTGTCTTTTTGCATATTCAGTGAAAACTTGCCAGGCTTGATACGTGCACTGCTTTATGCTAGTGTCGTTCACTTTAATTAAAAAAAAGCCTTTATAATTTGTTTGGGTACATGGATTCACAAATACATTTTACATGGCACCGTGTGGTAGAAGGTGGCATCTGTTGTCCATCATGTGAGAGTGTACAGCTAGAGATTAATTTCCTACTTTCAATAAAGCCACTTTTCTACTTTTTACAATTGTGAAGTTTTAACTTGGTCAGGTTTTAAAGTCAGCACAAGATGAAGACACTCGTAGCGTATCTGAACGGCTAAAAGCTCTCCCTTATGCACACAAAATCCATGCATACGTTTGACAAGGTCTGCAGTGCCACAGAGATATTTGTTTGTGGGTTAGCATTAATGACCTGCTTTCTCTTCAAACTTTAAATACTCTGAAACACAAAATTATGTCACCTCCAATTTCAGATGTTGTTCCTCCAGAGCAGGAAAGCCCCAGACTGGGTACCTGCCCACTTTTTCAGGCAGGGACACTCAAGTGGGGCAGGAGGCCAAGAGAGAACAAAGATGTGTTTAGCGCCCCAAACCCTGAAAATAAACCTGGAATTCTTCCCAATTGAAACATTAAGCAGGAGGCTACATTTAAGATCAGATTCAGAAATGGATAACGTATTCTTATGTACAATTGTCCCCCTTTGTCCAAAGTGTTACTTTCCATGGTTTCAGTTTCCTCAGTCAACCACCATCTGAAAATCTTATATGGAAAATTCCAGAAATAAACAATTCATAAGTTTTAAGTTGCATGCTGTTCTGAGTAACGTGATGAAATCTAGCATCATTCTGCCCTGTCGAGCCTTGTCCACACTATCTATGCTTCCCACCAGCTTGGTTATCAGATCAGAAAAACATTGTGCGTGTGTGTTTGTGTGTGTGTGTGTTTATGTGTGTGTGTATAGGGTTCAGAACTATCTGTAGTTTCAGGCATTCACTGGGGGTCTCAGAAATATCTCCCTACAGATAGATGGGGTATAGTGTATAAAGACAGACCAGGGAAACATAGACGGTGTATTCATATGTAAGTATGACACTCAAATCAATATTTTTATTTCAGTCACACATAAACTCATGGGAATATTTTTACATAAAGCACAAATTGTACTCACTAAAGCACAGATTTTGCTAGAACTTAGATACATACATATCCTACGTTCATGCAATTGCATTTTAAATCTCTATCATATTCAGTGTGCATCTATAATGGAGGCATGTATGTGCATTTATGTATGTACCTGTATTTCACATATAAAAATCACTCTTGCCCAACATGCTATTGATTCTGTAATCTCATTTCCAAGTGACTGTTAGTTAATGCTTGTAAATGCTTTTAGATATCCTAGCATTATCATTTTCACTTTTCAAAGTGAAAAAAACCATCGTAGAATAATTTGAAAACAAAGTTGTCGCGTACAAGTTGCTTTTATTTTCACGTTAAAGATAAGCTATTTTAGAAAACAGTGTCTGTTAAAAACTTTTATGACAGAACCTAAAACTATAAAGCTTTCCAGTGGAGGAATGGGTAGAAGATAAAAGAAGCAAAACAAAATGCTGTGGCTAATAATACAGTTTGATCAAGTTGGGTAATTGAAGGGACACAGAAAACATAATTGTGAAGAGACAAAAAAGAAACTCGAACCTGCACAATAGATAAAATTTCCCATTAAGGACACTGGATAAATCATTTGACTATGAATGAGATATGAAGAAGATAACGGAACGCACGTGTGTGTGTGTGTGTGTGTGTGTGTGTGTGTGTGCTGGGGGGAGAGAGAAACACCTTAATAAACATATAATAACCTTTTGAAGAATTTTTAATATTTGATATATCCCAAGATATGAGAGGTAGATTTCGGATGCAGTTATTCCTAGTTTCATTATTTAGAAAACTGAGTAACATTAAAAGGATTTACACTTAATAATAGTGTATATTTTAGGACATAGGTTCTATTTTCTAAGATAGAGCTTCCCAGATGCATTTCACCATAGACTCTTTTTAAAAACATAATCCATTGTTGGAATATTAAAGGAGAGGATGAGATATGATCTACATTTGATTAAAGTTGAGAGCAAAATAATGGTGTCAGAGATAAATATATTTATTATCTGTGAGTAATGCTCGAAAGCATTCCTATTTTGATAACATCAGATAATATTACCAATATATGCCAAAATAGAAAATCTCACATAACAGAGACCAGTTCCCACAAAAAAGATTAGAAAATAAATGCTTCCTAACTCACTAATGCATAGATTGAATATCATGTACCATGTGCTCCACTATCTAATTTCCTGGTATTCAAGGGTTAACTACAAAATTTTTAAAGGCATATTTTATCACAATATATAAAAATATAATTAGCATTTTTCTCACATTTATTCAAAAATAGTGGATATTTTTTGTTATGAGAAGATATATTATGAAGAAATCAAGTAATGTGTCAAATGTATACAGTTAAAAAAAATAAATCCTCAAACTATGCCACCCAGAAATGACTATTGATCCTGAGTACCTTTTATTCAGACATCTCTCAATGCATATAAATCTAAAATTCTAGGTAGGTAGGTATACAGAAATATGCACATGATTATATAAAAATGGGATTGTACTGTTTTTAATAATTTTTATTGTGATGTAACTTATATATAATAAAATTTGTCAAGTTGTAAATTTTTATGTGCTTTGACAAATATATAGAGTCATGTAACTCCAACCACAGTCATGATATTGATCACTTTTGTTATCCCAGAAAAGTTCCCTCATGCTGCTTTGCTGTCAATTCTATTCACTGTTCTCCACAAATATGTTCTCTGCTACTATAGTTTGCCTTTTATAAAAATTCATGTAAGAGAAATCATACAGCACACTGGCTTTAAGTTTGGATTTTCTACTTAGCATAAGGGATTTAATAATTATCCATGTCGTTGTATAACCCCATAGTTGGTTCCTTTATATTGCTAGCATTGTTTTATAGTATGGCTATATCACATATACATACGTTCATACAGCAGTTGATGGAGAGTTTGTTTTCAGTTTCTTCAGTTGTTGCAGGTGTTTTCAGTTTGGGGTTATTATAAATAAAGCTGCATTTGGGATTTTGTGTATGGAGATACCACACACACACACACACACACATACATAAAATTCTTTTAGGTAAATACAAAAGAGTGGTATTTCTGGGACATATGGTATAGGCATATTTAACTCCATAGGACACTATTACATTGTTTTTCCAAAAGGCTGTAAAATTTGGCATTCTACCAGCAATGTGAGAGAATTCTATTTAAAAGTAATAGTACTTTCAAATTTTCATTATTCTAGTGAATATATGGTAGTTTTTCACTGTGTTTTTAATTTACATTTCCATAGTGACTACTAATTTTGAGCATCATGTGCTTATTTCCCATTTGTGTATTTTTTTTGATGTCGCCATTTTATTGTGAGTTGGGTAGCAGTTTCCTATGGCTGCCATAACAAAGTACCATAAACCGGTGGCATGAAATAATAGAAATTTATTCTGGAGGCTAGAAGTCCTAAATCAAAGTGCTGGCAGGGCCTCATTCCCTCTGAAATCTGTGGGGGAGAATCTTTTCTTACTTCTTTCTAGCTACTGGGTGGTTTTTGGACAGTCTTTCCCATTCCTTAGCCTGCAGGTGAGCACTTCCGTCTCTGCTTCTGTTGCCACGTGGCATTGTCCCTCATGTGCCTGAGTCTCTTCCCCTCTTCTTATAAGAACATCGTTATATTGGATTAAAAGCCAATCCTACGCTAGCATGACCTCATCTCTACTATTACATCTGTGATGACCCTATTTCCAGATAAGATCACATTTTGATTTCCTGGGGGTTAAGATTTCAACACATCTTTTGGGGGTACACAAGTTAACCCAATGTGGGTGTTTTTCTGTTTGTAATTGAGTTGTATAAAATCTTTATGTTTCCTGGATAAAACTCCTTAATCAGACGTGGGTTTTACAAATATTTTCCTGTAGTTTGTAGTGTTTTGCATGTCAATTTGCTTAACATTATCATTTGAAGAGCATCAGATTTTAATTTTGATGAAGTCTTATTTATTCTTTCTTATCATTTCTGGATTTTGAGTCTTACCTAAGAAAGATTTGCTAATGTAAGACCACAAAAGATTTTTTCCTACATTATCTTAAACAATTAGACCTTTTACCTCTCACATTTAATATAGTATATAACTATTTGGAGTTATTTTTGTACATGATATATGGAAAATAAGGGTGAATTCTTTTTTGGTACATGAATATGCATAAATGGGCTGTTCTCATCATGTGAAAGGCTCCAGGGAAGAACACCTGCTCCCATAGGGCATATGCAGGTAAAGCAATGTTTTTGGGGGTAGCGCAGGGGGTACAGACATAACTGACTACTAATGGAGATCCCAGTGTGAGAAAGTGGCCTTGTTGGAAGGGATATGTCCATAGTTCAAAGTTTGTTAAGTTGTTGACATTCTCTTTTCTCAACCTACCTCAAATGGCTGTGTTAGCCCTTGCCAAGCTGCTGAAAGGATGTGGCAATTCACAGCAATTACTAAAATTGACCTGGTCTCCACTTTTTGTTGGTAATATTCCACACATACAGCTCATTATTTCATTTTCACAGTAAAAAGAATGGAGTAATGAAGACCCAGATTTCATGGAATTATTAACCTGAGTTTAAGTTAATTAGACTTTTGGTGTTTATTATTTGACAGATTTCCATTATCCTCACTCGCTTAATTTTACCTCTTCATAAGAAACGCTTGTTCAAATGAAAACACCTCAGTCAGAGTACTGATGAGCAGGGTGGAAACGAAGCTCTCTTCCCGGGCTCCAGATGCCAACATTCAGCTGCGGTCACTTTGAGAGCAAAAGTTCACACAGGCAAACAGAACGCTTCTGTCTAGGAGACCCCAACAAAGCAGAAGCAGCATCACAAGTCAGAATTTTCTAGCTCTGCATCCCCTGAAAGTCTTTAGCTCGTGGAAAACTTGTTTCTTAATAGATGGCATTCAAACTTCTTTCCTCTGAAATCTGTGTGGTCAAGGGTTAGGAGAGCATTACAAGGTTCTGTTTCTTTACGTTTGGATCCGAACCACTGAATAGTGGTTGCGCCCGTCTGTTTGTTTTGCTTCACTTGTTAGAATGAGTCCTTCTTCGTTTTGCCTGAAATATCTTAAAGCAAATCTCAGCATCAGGTCATTTCACCCCTGTGTTCTTTAGCATGCATCTCTAAATTTAGGGACATTTTCTTATACAACCACAGTTTATGTTACATTTTCCAAGACAAACTAAGAAAGGTTTCATATTAAAATTTCACTCATTGTCCTGAAATGTCATAAAATTGGTAAGCGCTGACTGAAATTCAAACTAAATTTTTATGACTCTTGAGTTTCTGTAATCTATAATAGGAATTTTTCTTCTTATTGTTTTTATGTCATTTGTTGAAAAACAGGAGAAAATAGTTTTATAATTCTCCATTCCAGGCATTTCATATGCACTGGATATTAGTACTAAAAGCTTGATTGAATTCAGATTCATGTGGGAGAAGAGCATTTTATAGGTGGTACTATGTCCTTCACAGTCTTCCCGCCGTGCACGCTCCGCCCTCCCCGTGCACAGACACACATAAACGCCTGGTTTCTTTCTGTGTGATGTTTCTCTTTTCTGTTGATCTTTCTCTCTCTCTTTCTTTCAGGCAGCTGAGTACTTCTTCTGATACTTAGAAGTGTTTTATTGTTCTAGTTTTGCCTTTATGCTAATCCTTTTAATATAGCACATTAGTTTTCTCTGTTAGTTCGAACTAAAGCTGACAAGTCTACACTAAAGATTACCAAAGCATCAGTCAGAGAGCACTTTTTAAGCTGTAATAATTTTTAAGCAATCAAAAATTTTTCTGAACAGAAACCAGCATTGGGAATATTTATTAACAATTTTAGAAAGTAATCACTGAGGAGTTACAATTTCTATCTCTTGCTTTTATAATGAATTTTTATAAGATGTTTGAAACTTGCAATCACATTAAAAATTATATCACCCCCATTTTCCACAACTACACAAAAATTTTTCTTAGAAAAAGAATCACAATCTAATTTCAAGGATCCCATCACTTGTCAAAGGCAGCATTCCTGCCTGTACTTGAAATTGTGTGTGTGTAGCTCATGTCATTGGATTCACCGTGGTACAGCCACTTCTTCACACAGAATGTCGTACTTTCTTAACAGTTTCCTGTACAACAAATTTTTGTGTTTGGAGCATTGCTTTCTATAGACTGTCTTGAACCTTCATTGTAAAACAAAATTTTTTCATCTTAATTGTAATTCAATCAGAATTGAGAGCACAATGATTCTAATTTCACAATCCTTTTATGGTGAAACTAATTAATAGCATTTAAAGGTCCTTAGGCTTCATTATGCTTTTATTATCACAGTACTCCCACAGAGCAATAGGAAGCCCCAAAGCCTTTATAGTATGATGGAGATTTCCACTGACCTCTAACTGCCTTAACACTTGTAATTTCATATCCCAGGTAATTGCTTTAATGCTCTTTGCTAGTACTTTTGCTACCACTTACACACTGTGGCCTCTTTCAGAAATGTTTGTCTCATGACACTCAATCATGCAGCCACGATGCCTTGAGAAAAATAAAAGACAGTAAAGCAGAGCATTAAAATTAAAGCCAATCTCAGATGGATGACGAAGATACAGCTTCATGTACAGGGTGCTGGGATCTTGACCAAAGAGTTATTGGGTGATGGTGGCACAGGTTGTGGAGCAAACACAGAAAGTTCCAAAATCACATTTCTTTGCTTTTCTGCCATGCCATATAACTGTAGACCTGGGGAACAGCTCTGGTAGTCCTGCGCTAGTTTTGCCTATTAGCTGCAGTTCTGACCAGTTCTGATGAGAAGAGATCCAAGGGTAGCTGCGTTTAAAATTAAAAGTAGTTCACTTGGCAGCAGCATGGATGGAACTGGAGGTCATTATGTTAAGCGAGATAAGCAAGGCCACAGAAAGACAAATGTCACATGTTCTTATTCATATGTGGGTGTTAAAAAAGTTGACTTCATGGAGCTAGAGAGTAGAATGATAGTTAGCAGAGGCTGGGAAGCTATCCATACTGGGAAGTGGTAGTGGGTGGGGGGAAGAGGGAGATAAAGAGAGGTTGGTTAATGAGTACAAATATACAGTTAAATAGAAGGAATAAATTCTAGTGTTTGGTAGCACAGAAGGGTGACTATAGTTAACAATAATTTGTTGTATATTTCAAAAGAGCTTGAAGAGAAAATTTGAAATGTTCCCAACACAAAGAAATGATAAATGTGTGAGATTATATATATCCTAAATACCCCGATTTGATCATTACCCATGGTATGCCTGTATCAAAATAACACCTATACCCCATAAATATACAATTACTATGTATCAATAGGAAAAAGTAGCTCACTGAACATACTTAAAGAGGATAACAAAAATTCTTAATGATATTCTTTCATATATGGCTTAAAGTAACATTTTCTAAAATTCATAGTACAGAAGGTTATTCCTAAGTGAAGCACCATTAAAAAACTTGCTTTCAGCGGCCAAGCATTTATGAAAAACGTAACATGGCATGCACTCATTATAGATTCTCAATTTCTTCATGAAGACCTATACTGAACAAATCAGTGTGGTCAGTGATACTGACTAGTTTTCAATTTATCTAACCACACAACTTCTTTTTTTCCCTTTGTTACACTTTTTAACCTCCTATGGAGCTAATATTATGCAGAACATATTCTGAAAAATGCTGGTTGGAAGATTTTCCAAATTTGTAACTTACTTAAGTTTGTAGCTGTATCAGATCCCTTTGGAGGTGTAGGAGGGTATAAATTAAATCTATAAACCTTTGAAGTTTGTCTTTTGAGTGCCTCCAGGATTGTTTTTTCAAATATCACCTTAATAAACAAACAGCAGCATCTGAGTTTTCATTACTATCAAGTCCGTGAAGTAGGTCTGTAGCCACTAAACCGCACATATGGTTAATTACCAGTATCATAAAGCTTTATTGAAAAGCATAATATTTATATCAAAGTTAACATTTGAGTTATGCTGGATTTGGGCTACTGTGAAAGCTAAGATTTAATGGTAATAATTAAGATGTGATGGGAATTATTACACGATTTTCACTCAAATTATCTCAGAAAATCCTTGCAACAACACAGTGAAGGGAATAGGATGAGGGTATTACTCTACCTTTTAAAAAATTGAGATACTATTATTTTTCCACTCTGAGAACTCCTTTTGGTTATTTACATTTGTGTGTACATATGTGTGTGTGTGTGTGTATGTAAAATAATTCAGTGCTTCAAGGACCAGAAATCTCAATGTCTTTATTGGGCATGCTCTTAACTTGTCACAATGTTATGAATAATACTACCAAGTACTCTGATGTCATTTTCTAAGATGTAAAGTTGAAATCATGTTGGCTATCATTATTTGCTCTTGGGGAAATACATAATATCTCATCCAAATATATTATGGCTTTTTGTTGCTTTTTTGGACACCATTAATACTTGTTAAAGATAGTCAAGTCATTTTTTGTTCTGTCTTTCAAAAAAAAAGTTGTTTATTACCTTTGGAATAAAGTTAGTTTGTGCAGTTTTTTTGTTTATTTGTTTGGTTTGGTTTGATTTTAAATTTTCTCCCCCAGAAATCAGTGTAGCACGGGGTATAAAGAAGGCACTCCATAAAAGCTATGACTTCTTCAAGGTCCCAAGGCTCATGGCTCTCTGTTAGACATCATAAAATTTGCAGAATTATATAGGTTACAGCCAGATGATTGAGCTTTTTACTTTTCATCCAGTTTGACAATTTATATAAATTTTTTATTGAAGTAGAACATAGATGAGTACATAAATATAGGCATAAAGCTTGGCTAATTTTCTAAAAATGAACATACCAGGTGACCAAAACTCAAAATTTGAATGCTATGAGCACGAATTCCTCCATATCCCTACTAGTCACTATCCCCACCAAGTAAACCACTGTCTCTGTGTCTAGCGCCATGTATTTACATAACAGAATCATATAGGATAGTCGCTTCTGTGTTTGGCTTCTTTCACTCAATACTGATTTTTTTGAGATTCGTCTATAACATGTATAACAATGGTTTGTTTATTTTCAATGCTGTTTAGCATTCCATTGTAATTTATTTATCCATTCTACTGTATGTGAACATTTGGATTGTTTATACTTTTTGGCTTTTACAAACAGTCCTGCTATAAACATTCTTGTACATTTCTTTTGGATGTTTACTTTGGAGAGGAATCACTGGGTCTCAGGGTATGCAAAAGATTGGCTAAACTAGACACTGTCAAATTCTTTTATCAATTTAGTCACCAGCCATGTAAGAGTTCAAATTGCTCCACATGCTTACCAATATTTAATATTGTCACCTTAAAAAAAGTTTGCCAATATGTTGTGAATTACTGTGTTTCTTTTAAATTTAATTCTCAATCAATTTTAATGAGGTACAATTTACATGCAATAAATTGTACCCATTTAAAGTGATAACAAATTTATACATCTGTATAATTACTATATCAATCAAAATAGAGAACATTTCTATCACTCCCAGAAAATCCCCTTGTGCCCCATTTTTGTCAATTCCCTCACTGCCAGCCCCAGGCAGCCATGACCTGATTTCTGTCAGTGTAGAATAGCATTGCTTGATGTTAGACTTTATATAAATGCAGTCATAGAGTATGTACTCTTTCATGTCTATTTCTTTTATTAAAAATAATGTTTTAGTTGATCTATCTTTTTATGTGTATCAGCAATTAATTTCTTTGTATTACTAAGTAATAATCCATTATACAAATATATATTATAGCTGTTTATCCATTTACCTGTTGATGAAAATTAAAATTGTTTCAAGTTTTTGTGTGTTAAGAATAACGCTGCTATGAACATTCACATACAAGTCACTGTGTGGTCATCCTCATTAAGTGTGTCATGTGACAAGTGTATATTTAATTTTATAGGAAGATTCTAACCTCTTTTCCAAAGTGATTGCACCATTTTAGACACTCACCAACAATATATGAGTCCCAAGTATTCTACATTATTGCCAACATTTGATATCATCAGTCTTTTAATGTTAACCATTCAAGTTGTACATATCGGTATCTCACTGTAGTTTTAATTGGCATTTCCCCATGATCAATGATGCTGAACATTTTATATATGATTTTAAACATTTTATTGGAGATATGTTAATCTTGTGCTGTGAGGTATTCTTTTAAATCATTGGCCCACTTTCTATTGGGTGTTTACTTTTATTTTATTGCACTGAGAGTCCATCATATATTATGCATGTAAGTTCTCTTCAGATACATCACATGCACACATAGAATAAATATAGCCTGTCAGTTTTTGTACTGCTTTTTTGTTTTCTTTAGTGACTTGTGAAGAAAATCGGATTTTAATTTTGAGGAAGTCCAATTTATGCTTTCTTTTTTTGCTTAGTGTTTTGTTTTTCTTATCTAAAAAATGCTTTGCTAACTCTATTGTATGAAGATTTTCTCCTATGTGTTTTCTAGAAGTTTACAGTTTATTTTTAGGTAACAGAAATAAGTAATTCTATTAATAAATGATCCATTTCAAGTTAATATTTATGTAGAGTGTGAGGCAGGGGTATGAGTTATATATACTCATGCACATAGACACACACACACAGATACTCCAGCATTATTCATTAGCTTATACTGGTGCTTTGTTAAAATTTACCCGACCATGTATGAGTTTATTTCTGGACTCTGTTCTGTTCCACTGACCCTATATGTTTATCTTTCCACCAATGCCACTTATCTAGATTACTTCACCTTTATATGTCTTCAAATTAGGAAGAGTAATTCTTTTAACTTTGCTTCCTCTTTCAAAAAACTTTTTAGCTATTCTATGTCCTCTGCTTTTACAAATAAATTTTATAATAAACTTGTCAAATTCTAAAAAATTTTTTCTGCTTGCATTTTTATTGGTACTGTGTTGAACTTATAGATTAATTGTGGGAGAATGACCAAATTTAACAACGTTGAATCTTTGAGTCAATCCTTGAACAAAGTAAATTTCTCCATTTATTCAAGTGTTATGTAAGTTCTCTTAGAAATATTTTTAGTTTTCAGCATAAAGGCTCTGCAAACTTTTTAAAATTTGTTCCAAAACATTTGGGATTTTGGTGCTACTAGACATTATATTCCTTTGTAAGTATCAATTTTATTTCATGACACCATCACAATTATTTACTAGCATATATTAATACAATTAATTTTTATATATTAGCATTTGTTCTATGATTTTTATTAAATTTACTTGTTAATTCTAGTAGAATTTAGGATAGTTTTGTAGATTTCTTAGTATTTTCTCTCAACATAATTATATCATTTGTGAGTAGAGACAGCTTAATTTCTTCCTTTCTAAACTTTATATCTTTTATGATTGTTTCTTTACTGCACTTCCTAGAACCTTCAATATAATTTTGAATATAAGTGGCAAGAAGACACATACTTTTTCCCCCTCAAATGTTAGAAAAAAGCATTCACAGCCTTTTATCCTTAAGTATGGTTTTGACTGCTGAATATTATATAAACTCGGTTTATTATGCTGAGGAAATTTTATTCTATAATTGTTGAGAGTTTTTTAAATCAAATATGATATCAAATTTTCACTTTTTCTATAAAATTGAAATGAACATATGATTGTTTTTCTTAATTTTGAGTTACATTGATTTATTTTCAGAGCTTGAATTAAGCTGGCATTCTTTAGTTGAACTCCTTTTGGTCATGATTTCTTTTTTTTTTGAGACAAAGTCTCACTCTGTTGCCCGGGCTAGAGCGTCGTGGTGTCAGCCTGGCTCACAGCAACCTCAAACTCCTGAGCTGAAGCAATCTTTCTGCCTCAGTCTCCCAAGTAGCTGGGACTACAGGCATGTGCCACTATGCCTGGTTAATTATATATATATATATATTTTAATTCAAGAAAATATGATAGTACAAACATTTTGGTTGCATTTTATATCTTTGCCTCTCCCTAACAAGGGTTAGAGGTTTGCCCTTCCCCTCCACAATGCTCACCACATCCCTCAGATGTGGGTCTACCCCCCAACCCCCAAATCCCTGGTTAACTCCAACCATCATTTGAGCACCATAGTGTTAATCAGTCAGTACCAATTTGATGACGAGTACATGTGGAGCCCATTTATCTGATCTTGTGTGACCTCACTATGGATAATGGGCTTAAGCTTAATCCAGGATAATATAAGCGGTGCTAGCTCGCTGTCATTTCTTAGAATTGAGTAATATTACATTGTGAACATATACCAATTTTTAATAATCCACTCATGCATTGATGGGCACTTGGGTTGTTTCCATGTCCTTGCAATAGTGAATTGTGCCGCCATAAAATTTGAGGGTGCGGAAAAGGAGAGAGATTGCTCCTTGGCGGAGCCTCCCGGTGAACTTGAGTGGCTCAGGCTCTGCCTGTGAAGGGGTGGAAAAGGGAGAGAGGTCGCTCTCTAGGCGGAGTCTCCCGGTGGAGGCGGGAGTCTCCCATTCCACCCAGTCGCCTGTGTTTTGCGCCAAAAGAACAGACCCTGCACTAGCACGGTGGAGTTAGGAAGGAGACAAATTTTCCAGCTGTGACCTGGGACAACAGTACCACCCACACTTTCCTATGTCTTGGGCTGGGTGCTTCTGGCCAAAGCTACAGTCTCCGCCCCTGAGCGGAGTTGTGAAACAAGTCGTTTTTCAAGCTGAAACTGGAGGCTGGACTGCTACCTCCTCTTGCTTATTATCTACTGCTGGCCTGTTTTGCATCAAAGGGCCAGATCCCTCCCCTGAAAGGGTACAGTAGCAGCTTCTCAAGACTGCTATCCAAGCTGAGACCCCTGCCCATCTCCTGGATGTCACTCGGTAGCCGGGGCCTCCAGCCAAAGGATCAACCCCCAGTCTTGGAAGCGTGGAGCGGTGAGAGAGTCCACTTTCAGGGCTGAGACCCATCTGGGTTGTAGAGGGCCTTTGTCTGCGACAAGGCCACTGGTAGTTCGTAGTGAGGGGCCTGACCCCACCTCTGCAGGGGGAGAGCAGCCAGGCAGGTCGCTCTCTGGTCTGTGTCCCTCAGCGGCCTTGGGCAGGGCCTCTTCAACAGCCCTGAGGCTTTTACTTCATACCAACTAGATAAACCCTGTCTTGGAGGGGCAGAGTAATGAGAGTGGATGCCCTACTACATTGGGTTGGTTTTGATCATCTGATAAAAGCAGAATACAAGGGCTTGCCCTTGGTATCCAGACAGTTACCAAATTAGGGGCTTGTGTTCTGCGAAGGAAAATCTCAACCAGGATCCCTACCAATTGTACTAAAAGATACCTCCCACTAGGAGCTGCCCCACAAGAGTGGTGAAAGAACTCTGAATAACTTTTAGCAGCCCCCCCCCCCCAGCTACAGATCAAGCAACCTCTGAAGTATACTCTCTTAGGCTTGCCAATACCTGTTGCTCATCTCACTCCATCAAAATAGGTAACAGGGCTCAAGGAACCTCTGGGAGTGGCATGGCACTCCCCAAAGACTAAGATTCCTATTTACCACATTTAGGGGTTTAGAGCTTATTACAAAGGTATTGGAATACCTTGATAACCGACCCCCCATGCAAACTACAAGCTACAAAAAGAGAGAGTAACGTCATAGCTCATCACAGTGCTTCCCACCTCATACTAGTAGTTGTTAGTGGAGTCACGCACACAAAAGTGATTCACATCCTGGGAGTCTAAGCAAGGGATCCAAACTCACTATTCTCTATTAACAGACAGTGAAGACAACAGGTCAAAGAT